>JAKUCM010001100.1:0-39800 GCA_023374145.1 Lepidium sativum | reverse complement strand
GAGAGAGACATTTAACAATATTATTTATTCATATTAACTATACTATTCATTACTATGTATGGATATTTTAAATAACTTCACAAATCTTCTTAATTATTGTGCTAATATCTTAAACATTAAATATTACGTGATAAAGGGAGTATCTTTTCATTAATGAGAACTATTAATGTCATTCATATTAGATTTTTTCACATATTCTCGTATAATTGACAAAAAAAAACTTGGAGATCAATTCTCAAGCTGTAAAAGCAAGAAATTTTTTAGATCTAAATTAATTGTCACTTGTGATTATCTCTATAAACGTTCTACTAGTACCTTCACATTTTATTGGAGGAGAAACAATTATGATTTATGAACGTAGTATGTATGTATGGTGTTTTCAATAATTTCAAGTCCACCTATAAACTCCAAACATTATGCAGAGAGTCAAATTTTGGTAAAAATTCAACAGAGATGGACTTAATCATTTGATGAAATACATTTTTCCATTATAAATATAAGTTTATTTATTAATTTTACATTAAAATTAATTACAAATATTTTTTTATACAGAAAAGATTCAAAATTATCAATAAACAAAAAGTTTCTTCCATAAGAATCACCAAAAGCTATTGAATCAAAACTCATAAACTTTAGCTTTACGATGGAGTTGATGAAGGAGCAAGAGAAAGAGATCCCATAGAAGAAGGAAACATCTCGTAGCTTGCAGGCATGTCTTGGAAAATAGCCATAATCTTACTGATACTAATGGATCTCGATGACCTGAAACTCTGAGCTCTCTTCATCGTCTCTTCCTTAGAGAAAACACTTGAAGACTTCGAAATTATAAGATACACAAGCCCTTGAACTAGAGCAAAAATGCTCACTTTCATTAGCGTACCTTCCATTGATGTTTTTGAAGATTTAGACAAGAATTAGAACCGTTGACTTTTCTGTTGTTGTGGTAAGATCGATGAGTTAGAGATTGATGTTTTAATCAGGCAAAGTTGCTTTGTTTAAATAGCTAGAGATTTAACAGAGAAGAGAGCCTTATTTTGACCAGAGCAGAGACATACGGCGAAGCTTACGAAATTTATTATATATAATCTATTGCATGGAAGCTCAAAGGGGAATTTCCACTTGGTCTTCGAATCTTATCTAGTCAAATTGTAAACGTGAGATTTTCATATTTTTAAATAATATGAATGTATAAACAAAATTAAATTGAGGACTTTGACTTCGGAAGCTAAAGGACAAAGATCATGTTGTACTGTTTATTACGAAGATGTGCTAATTACAATCTCAACCTAATGTACCAATAACTCAAATGCACACATTCCACTAGATTCATATTATGTCTAGCACATTCACATTTCATGGAAGATTACACTAGCAATGTGACAAACTTAAGGATTGTTAATTCATCTCTGTAATTTTTATTATCGGACTTTGATTATAACTAGTCACATAATTTGACGTGACCAAATTTAAAATTTGAGTTTAGGTTGTGGTTGTTGAGAAAAAACAATAATTCCATTCGTTACTCGTTACATCAATTGATTTATTTCTTTTAATTTTTAGTCATTTCAAATGAGTTCTAAGACATATATTTTCACATTTTTATAAATAGTAAAAAATTTGTGGGAATTCTAGGCTAATTTGCCAACTATATGATTCAATTAAATATTGGTTAGAAGATATATGTATAAATTTTCTCCCACCCGAATAAAAAAATCGGTTTGGAATTCAAGAAGTTAATGATCATCTTGGCAAAATCAAGATGATTGAAGTTCTTGATAAGGATTTAACATTATTACTCACTGGTAAGGAAAAAAAAAAACTGTTTTTATTCATGATTTTATTTTGAACTCTACCTAGAGTGCAAATCTTGTAAATAATCGTTCACATAATCCAATTTTACATTATAAAGATAATTTCTGACCATATTTTCTATTAGGTATTGGAGTTTATCAATGTTTATTTATCTTGTTTTTGATTTGATATGTTTTAAGTAAAGGAGACGAGTTTTTAGACGCTGTTGAGACATGTATAAAAGCAATTGGGACCTTTTACATATAGGCTTGAAATTGAAAAGTTAAAAAGGTTATCAATTCAACATTTAAAAAAATAGTGGAGTATAATTGACTCTTAGATAAAAAACATGCTGACGATCATATTAGAGATTACATATTGTTGGATAAATTAAAATGTCTTTATCCTTGTGGTGTATAACTATTTGTCAATATGATGATGTAAGTTGGTGTTCTTATACTTGTAGTATATAAATATATAAATTTTTATATAATTATGGTCTTTCTTTGTATTTTTCTTTTACCTTTTTCAATATAATTCTTAACAATGATACGTTAAATATGTATGCTATTTGCTTTGTTGTATTTTTTGTCACATGAAATGTGTTGCTTGAGATACATATCAAGTCAGAAAGGAAGATTGAAGATGTATGGATAATGTGTAATGTCGTTTGAATTGATATAGAAGTGGTTGCTGAAATTAAGTATATTGGAACAAGAAAATAAATTAAGATTTAGTAAATATTCTATAGGTAATGAATATTTACTTCAATAAGATTTCGATATCAAGATCATGAACATATAAGATGAATGAAATCAAATCAATGAGAGCAAAAATAGAATTACAGGATAGACTATAAATTAAGTTTGAGGTAGAGTTTTTGTAAGAGAAGTTCTTAAAGTGATAAAAACATGAAATCTTAGATTCATTAGATTTGCGAATAGAAAACTAGATTCATGTAGGTTTATTAAGAATAATTACCAACAAAGTGATAATTTTTTTTAAAGAAAAATTCTACTTGAATAAATCTAGCATTCAAATTCAACTCTATCCATTGTACCTCCTCAATCTCCTACAACTTGGCAGTCTCCTCCCCAAGGTACTTTCAAATGTATCATTGATGCTTCTTGGAATGAGAATTCTATGGTTTGTGGAATTGGCTGGATTTTTAGAGATGAATAAGGCAATGTGAGATTTGTTGGTAGAAAAACTTATCCCAGGCTCCATTCTTCTCTTGAAGCTGAAGCTGCAGCCTTACTTGAGAAATGGATTGTATTGATAATCTTTGATACAACAAGGTCTTGTTTGAGAGTGATTCTCTGATATTCATTTGGTTTATATAGAGAAACATTTTGTTCATATGTGATTTCAATGAAAAAGTTTTTGCTTGAAAAAAAAGAATAAATCTAGAATTTTTGTGTTTCTGAATTTTACATTTTCATTACTTACTAAAAGCTTCAATAAATGGATCATGCAAATCCACTTTCTGACCAATAAACAAGCTCATGATAACTTTTTTTTATAAAGAAGCTCATGATAACTTCACCAAGCATAAATTGACTCAGCTACATATAAAGCATTATCACTCTTTGAGAGTAGTCCTAACTACACGTTGATTACCCAATGAATTTCCAGAAATGTTTCTGCACCGTTGCTGCTTCACTTTACCGGTATTACTTCCGATCACGGCTGATAAATTCTTCACCCCTCTACATAATTTCATGTGTGAATGCATCTTCTCCGGTTTAAATAACTTCCCACATTGCCTATTTCATAAAAATAACATCCTAATATCAATGAAACAAAACACAAGTTGTGAACATTCCATTACACCAAAAAAAGGTTGTGAACATTCGAGGATTTTTGGTCGAGTAGTTTTCTCTAACAAAATGATCATGAGTGCAAATCTATTTGGGAAGAGTGATTTATGTCTTAAATCTAGTATTATCAACGACTAGTCCCAAACATCAAAGATCCAAAACTCTTACGGTTTATCGAATAAAAGAAATGACATTCCAGAATTGATGAAAAAGGGCTTACGAGCATAATGGATCCATTGAAGAAGGCTTGCTTAAAGCAACTTTTGGTCTACAAAACTCCATTGTCTCCATCTTTATGCCATTGAAGCTTTTTCTATATATTAAAAGTACAACCGCATGGTACCAATTTGAGCAATTATTGTATCAAGTCATATATTAAAATATTGTTTAGATTAATCTCAATCATATAAGGCAATAATAACATCTTTAAAGTAATAATAAAATAAAATTTAAATAATTAGAGTATGAGTACTTTAGAACGTACCGAGCATTGTGCTGTTGGTATCGATATCTACGTTCATCTTCCCAAGCCGCACCAAAAGACCCAGACCTAGACTTATTCAAAGGTACGAAAACGGCGTCGTTTGTTTCCAAACCTCCACATTTCATTAGGTTCCGTAACATGAGTGAGGCACGTGCACTCGTATAGCTCTTACTCTTCACGTAACTCGAAGACGACGTCGTTGAGGATACACTTGGTCGACCCGACTCCAAATCGTTGCCCGACCCACCCGACCCGCTTTCCGGGGGGCAAGCTCTCTCGTTAGTTACTTTTTCTTATCTGGTTGCTTAAGAACTTCGTTAGTGGTGGATTCTTCAGTGACTGTAGAAGCTGTCGCTGTTGATCTTTGAGAGCAGAACACTGGAGACTCTTTACGGATCATCTCCGACTTTTGGAGTTTTTCTTCAGCGCCATTGTTTCTTGTAGCCCAAAGTTTCTTCTCCACTTGAGAAGAATCCTCTGTTTTTATAATAACCCTAATTAAGAACCCTAATAAAACAATGATGTAATAGAGTGATAATAACGTTACAATTACCTTTTGGAGAGTTATGAAGAATTTCAGATCCTTTGAGGACATATTCATTGTCGGAGATTGGAGTAATAAGATCATCGTCTAGTAAATCTTGCCATACATATCCATTTTTGTACCTCCTGCAATATATAAATCCTAATTAATTATCAAGAATGCGAAAAAGTCTTCTGGTCGTATATTGAAATTTGACAAAGTACTCATGTTCTGTGTTCGATTGTCCTAGAAAAAAAAAAAATATTTGTGGGCGGCATTAGAGATATTTACATAGTTTTATGATTCGGAAGACAAATTATATTTGTGTGCGGCATTACCCGAATAATAAACAAAAAAAAATGAAATAAATCAAAATCTTACCTCTTACAAGACCAACAAAATGTGTCAGGCATGGCATTGCCTCTTGCGTCTGCTAACCATTTCTTTACATCTGCGTTTTAAATACAAGTGAGACGAGATTTATGGAAGTGATTAGCAGAAGAATGAGTTAATTAGTAAAAGTGAAGTAATTAACCTCGAAGAAAAACTCCATTACGAGAGTGATGATGAACACGCAAGAGATGGGGATGATCAACTTGACCTGAACGGCTAAGGAAATAAACTAAATTCACTCTTCTTACTTCTCCTCCTCCTTTACTTTCCATTTCTCTTTCGAATATATTCTCTGTGTAGATCTTTTACAAAAGAACTTAAATAAACCAAAGCTACTTCGGTTTTAAACAATTTGAAAAAAAACACTCAATGAGTTCACTTCTCAGCTTTTCAGACAAAAGATCGCAAGACAACAAGAGTTTTTTTTCTTTATATAATGATTTCCATTTAAAACTTATATACCCTTTTAAATTGTTTTTTTTTTTAGTTTATTCCTCAGAAAGTAATTGGATTTTGAAAATGTTAGTAGTAGAAGACAAAAAGAAACAAAGAGCCATGTTTGTGGAGACAAAACCAAACATAAGCATTGATAGAGATGAAAAAGTGTTTGCGGATTAATGGAAACTACACTTTTCTCGTACAACTCCAAAGAACAAACATAGGGTTTCGAGATCATTCACCTTTTGTTTTGTTTTCTTCATAAAATACTTTTTTTTGGCTTTTTTATCTTTTAATGTTATGATACGGCAAAAAAGATCTAAAAATGTTACCGAAAATAAAATCTATAAAGGAAAAAAGATTTAGTAAGAAGAGATCTTGCAGGAGAGATTTATGGGTTATTGTTAAATTGGTGTTTAGTCTACGTAAACTAAGAATAGAAAGAAGATAAAGTCTTCTCAGCAAAATTGTCGTGATTTTTAGCAAATTAACATATACAACTTAATATTCAAATATTAGTTATTACCATAAAGACAAATAGGCCGACAAAAAAGCATTAGAACAAATCCCGAAATTTGTTATCTGCAGTCTTAATAAGGGAATGTTGAATGGTCTAGGGATATGAGATTTGGAGATAGAGAACATGGACTATATGAACTTCAATTTACAATATTTGAATTAGTTTTATTTTCATTTGTTTTTTAAGAAAAAACTCTTTATTCTTCCACTTTGTTGGGACATAACTAGTATAAAAAATGGTTTTTAGCCACTGTCTAGACACAAAAAGTTAGGATGAAATAACAGTTACGAAAAAAAATTATGAAAAAACATTAAAACTATCTAGCCAATATTTATGTAACTACTGTATAGTTACAGTATTTGAACTGATTTTAATCTAGCGACATATGGTAAGTCTAGTAAAAACATATATTATCTCATAGTTAAAGAATCGAATTTTACTATTTACATGAATTTGGCTAATTAAAACCTAGTGTTACAAAAAAAATTATGGTTAAGTTATGAATATATGATAATTTTTCATAGTTTTTAATGTCTTTTTGTAGTTTTTTCATAGTTGCTACTTAGCAACAAATTTTTTCCTAACTGCAACATATATTTGACAAATGATTATATATCCGAAAGAAAATAATGTTTTGAGTATGGAAAATACAATGATTTGATTTGAGAACATTAAGATTAATCGATCATTTCACAATGGAAAACTGAAAATTTCTCCAATATGAATACAAATCGGTTTTCTTTTCAAGACCACTCACATTCTCCTTGGCTAAGACAAAAAAACATAGATTCAAAGAACATTTATGTATAAAAGTCATCATCTGTGAAGTCCATATTGGTGATCCTCTTCTTCACCTTCATCTTCCTCTTCATACATAGACTTCATAAATGGCTCAGTATCATGAGTTGTTACAGCTCCATCATTAACAGATTCTTGATTGTTACCAGCTACTTCTCCAACACCAGTGGTTGCAAGAAATGCTGCAGCTCTGTTAGCTGCGGAGTATTGTTGAATGACTAAAACTGAAGCATGCATTGTGAAATTTGACGAAGCTAATGTGTCCCCTATTGTGCCTAGCTCAGGACTACTGCTCCAATCATTTAAACCTGCGGTTACAGGAGAGTCTGAGTTATATCCTCTTCCAACAACGTAAAGGTCATATGAATTTGTGTCTTCCATTTCTCTGATCGTTGAGATTGTGTCTTGACCATCATTGACCACTTTTTCAATATACTTTACTGAAGAATCGTTCATAGTCTTGAAGTTAAACTCGTAGATGCATTCGTCGTCGACTTGTTTCTCTTTCTCGTACTCTCCCGCGGCTTTTCCAGCCGCGAGTAGAGCTTCACGTCCTGGGACGAATCTTACAACAGTGAGTTTAATCACGTGTTGTCCAACCATCCTCCAAGCGTATGATAAGGCCTCACGGTCGTCTGGACCTCCAACAAAGAGCATTGCAACCTCTCTCTTTACGTGTTCTCCACGGTGTGTTTCTGACCTAACCATGGCCATACCACGATCGACTAAAATACCAACCGAGCAAGGCGCGTGGCTCAAAACGTTTTGGTTAATGTCTGCGTGAGACGAGTTTCCTTCTCCCATTCGACCATCTGGTGTCAAGTATTTGTGGTAAGGCAATATGATGAAAGAAACTCTCTTGTCCTCTGCTAAAGCACATATGTCTTCATGCATTGTTGTGTAAGGAGAAACTGCAGTAATAGTCTGAACTGTCATAGCTTCATTGTTGACTTCCATAGTTTCAAAGGTTTCAGCTATTTGGTCAGACTCTGCTCTAACTCTGTCAGAGAAGTTAGCTTTTGGTTTGCATTCATCATTCATGATTAGCAATGAGGCCGTGGTTCTACCGGTAAGCTCCACAAGGTGAATGGCAAAGACATTGAGAGGTGACTCTTTGGTTGGGTTTGAGACTTGTAAGAGATTACTGATCCCAGAGACATTGGGGAGGATATGGACACAAGCTAATACACGAAATTCTGTTTCTCCTTTGATCTTTTGGACAGTACGGTTCTTGTAATGAATCAGTTTCTTCTTTGGTTTGTATGTTAGTGCGAGAAGAGGTTCGATCACTAGTGACATCACTAGAAGTGCTATCGTCATATGAGTGTACATTGGACTATCAAGCGCCTGCAAATGGTTTTAAAAGAGTTATTAGGCTGAAAAGAATTATTATGACAGGATTTGTGACAAATATATATTACGAATTTTATTTGTTACTAATTGTAGTTTTTAAAATAAGTCATTGTAACTATAACATAGATAACATACCTAATGGTTCTAACATAGGAGTTCGATCATTTCCGGCCACAAATGTAAGATTAAAAGAAGGTTTAAGAGAGTAAATTTTGAACTGGATCGAGTTTTGTCGATCCAATTGTTAAAAGAAAAAATGCAATAAAGAGAAGGTGATAGATTGATTAGTACCTTGGTATCACGACCAGCATTAAGAACGACGAGAGATAATGTTCCTTTGGTGTTCATAAGGGATCCAAGAGCGAGTGCATCACGTATAGGCATATGCATGAATAAAGAGACGATCACAGTAGTCAAGATCTTGACTAAGAAGGAAGAACAAATGACTAAAACTATTATGAACTTGTCTGTGAACTTGAGCATGAAACCAATATCAGCTCTTAACCCACAAATGATGTAGAAGAGAGGCATGAGGATCCCAGAGAGGAAGTCATGGAGCTTCTCTTCGATCATGTTACGGATAATGTGGTCGTGGGGAATGGAGAGACCAAATAGGAAGGCCCCGGTTATGGAATGGACCCCGCATGCGTCTGTGATAAGGCCGCATAGAACAACACCTCCTAAAATGAACCAAACGTGAGTGTCTCCGACGTGACCTGCCTTCACGGTCTTGGAGAAGATCCATGCGATTCCCGGACGGATTACAAATATGCAGATGAGGACGAATACTAGAGTGGTTAGTATCACAAATGGCATCATCGTGTTCCATGTCCCTTTATTTAACAAAAAGAAAATCCATTATTAAAAAAATGAATCACAATAGTTGCATTTTAATTCATTTCTTCGTAATATTTCCATTATAATTCATATCTCCGTAACATAGTTAATTTTTTCCAGTCAACCAAATTTCATTAGTTTTTAAGTTATGGAGGCAGAGTCTTCTAACATATCGGTCCAAAAAAATAATTCACTATAAGAAAACAAACAATTTGAGACTCATCCTAGTAATGGAAATCGCTTATAAGCTATAGAATTTAAAAGGCGAGAAATTAGATAAATCGAAAATACCTACAAAATACTCTTTAAGTTTCTTGATCAAGTATATAGATTAACTAGTTACTTTTGTTTTGGAGGAAAAACTAGATTAAATGTAGGCTTTAATCTTATTCCAGCCAATGAGTTTGATTTTGGACGTGTGTAATTAGACCAATTTTATTTACTGATTGTTGGAAATATTACCTGTTTTGTTAAAAGAAGCAAATCCGAAAACGAGGAGGATCCAAGTACATAAATCGGTGACAATAGCTGCACACATGGCCGTACGACCCATGTCGGACCGCAACAGCTTAAGATCCGCAAGAATCCTAGCGAGGTCAGGGAAGTTGGTACAAGCTAACGCGATGGACCAGTAGACACAACCCGAGATAATCTTGTCTGAATGACCATTCCCTGGGAGATAGTAGAGGAGAGCACCAACTGGTAAAGCCACGAAAAGTCCCGCAAAGGCAATGATAACTGGTTTCAGCTCGGTGATCCGCACCATCCTTAAGTCCATCCCTAGACCAAGGAGGAAAATGTTATAGACAAGAGCTAAGTTTGCAAATGTCTCGAGAACCATTGTGAATCTGTACGGAAACACATGTTGGATTATGAACTCTGTGTTTCCAAGCACGCTTGGGCTAAACAATAATCCACACTGCAAAATTCACAAACAAAAAATCATCAAAACATGAATCTATAAGATGTATCTCGTGGCTAAATAACATCTACATTAACAACCACACAAATTCATCAAATAGTTTTAAAAGAATAATATGAATAACCGTAATTTTTTTCCTAGCAACGACCGTATAACAACAAAACTTGTTTGTGTCATTGTTATGCGGTCATGGCTAGAAAAATTGTGGTTATTCTTGACTTTTCTTCTTGAATTTTCGTAGCTATTTGGTGAATTGCCGTAACTGTAGTAGGTGATATCTAGCTAGGTACGTATGTCACAACTCAGATTATGTAAATACGTACGAGGATCTGAGCTACGAAAGGAGGAAGATAAAGAGGTCGGGTGATATAGTAAAGGACTCGGTAGCTAAGGTTGGCGACGAAGAGTTGCGTTATAAAGAACGGGAGGGAAGAGGCAAGAGTGCTTCCACTTTCCCAACCTTTTTGTTCTCTCTTCTCAAACAGAAGAGATTGATCGTAACATACGATCTTTCCATAACGCGATTCGTCGATTTGATATATAGGATTCGTCGTATTATCAGGGATTCCGGAAGACATCTCTTCCGTAAAAGATGGCTGGTCGGAATCCCTTTGAAGACGACGAACTTTACTTCCTGTTTAAACCCAACGTTTTTGTCTTAATTCAACATTGGGTTCATATATATGTTACAACTTCACCAGCTAATCTTCAACTCTTTTTTTACCTTTTATTCCAAATGTCATATGGTTAAATTTAGGTTTGATATATTAACCACTCATTTTTTAGATGGATATGAGGTTTATGTTTTTATTCTTTCTCTTTTTATTTGGGCTTTTTATTACACGGTCACAATAAAATTAAACATTTCCGACTTTTGAGTTCTAGGAGCATTTGCAATGGGAGACTCTTATAAGAGTCTCTCAAACAAACAAAATAACAATAACATAATAAATAATATTTTTTTATTGTAAGAGATTCTCTTAATAACATAATAAATCCTAGGAATTCCTACCCATAATCTCTTAAACGAGAGATTCTCTTACCTTCTTTGAGAGATTCTCTTGATAAAATATTATTATTTAATTTTTTTTTTTTTGATGAGATACTTTTGTGAAAAACTATCATTGTGGGTGGTCTAATGGTGACATACGCTAGTTAATATTAAAGACTTGGTCTTATTTTTATTTCTTTCACTGAAAATATTTTACATAGTGTTCAAATATTACAACAATTGAATACAAAAAATCGACGGGAGAAAAAAATATCCCAAAAAACATAACAAAAAAGAACGGAAATTTAAACAAAAAATCTTATAAAATGAACCCTGGAAAAAGACTTAGCTAAACTCTATAAACAGATATTCAAGACATTGTTATTTTAAAACCGAAGTATAAAAAATGCTAAACAACACAAAAGCCAAATAGATGAGAAATTCTTTTCTGGCGAATGAATATATCTTAAAGATGAAGATCATAAAACTACACGAGCGAAAATAAAATAAAAATACAAAATAGTATTTTTTGTCGAGAAAAGTATGAGAAGATGATAATTCAGTGTTTATTGATTCCATAATAACATATAAAAAACATTTATTTGCTATTTTATAAGAGCACCTCCAAAGGAGGATGCTAAGTGGGGTTATTACTGATTAAGTAAAAATCAGAAAAATGTTAAATTAATAGAACCGATTCTTATTTAGGAGTTTTTAGAATTTTTAAGAACCCCATATGTGTCACTCTCTTATTGGATAGAGTGTTTACTGTGAAAAAAAGAGTTGAAAGTGGTCTAACCACAAGGTGAGCGTGAGTGTTTTCTTCCATTGTAACACAATTGTAAAACTTGAATCTTCATAGTGAATTGTCAGAAACAATCTGACCCCATTTCATGAGCGAACTGTTCGTCTATCCGTGAGGAAGTATGAGAAATTGATTGCTAAGTTTTTTTTATGGTGTGATCGATTTCTTCCACGAAGGCAAAAATTGAAATCAGATCAATCACGGTGGGTGCGAGGTTCTCGCCGACTGCATCTATTGTTAGCTCTGCTATTCTTTTGGGCATATGTGGTCTACCCGATACAATTTTCCGTGTAAGCATATCAAGAGTTCTAGTAATAGATGATTGATATCATGTCTTGCGCTTACTAAATTGAGTCTCTTACCTCATCATTAGAATGTTGTGGACATGGCTTTGGCGGATTCTTCTTGTGCGGGGATAGAAACCACTAAATCTCGACTCTCTTGCTTTTTCGATAAGGTCGATCTTCTAATCATTTATCTGTTGTCCTTCTTTGATATTTTTGTTGCTCGAAGCCTTATATGCCTTAATTCTGATGAGAAAAGTGCAGGCTATTGTCAACATAGGTGGTGATCTTGTCAAACTTGTTCTAGGTCGAGTTTCAACTGAAGTGGATGCACATCTTGCTTATGACACAAATGGCATTATGCGTAAGGTAGTTTTCTTATCATATGTAATATAATCAAAGTTTATGTTTGTAGTATCTTAAAACTCTGACATGTGATGTATGACGATTTGTGTAGGTTCATGATCTGTTGAGACTGTACAATGAAATCGATGTACCGCATGATCAACTCCTCTTCAAAATCCCTGCAACTTGGCAAGTAAGATATTTTTCAGCAAATACTTAACAAGGCCTTGGTTTTTACTGGTATCTCAATTTGGTTATTTTTGTGCGTAGGTCTCTGCTACTACGAGTTTTAACCTATATCATATTGCAAGTGCACAGCAAACGAAATAGTATTTAGGGATCGAATCCACGAATAACCAAGTTATACTCTCAATTCCTATCGAATCACAAACTATATCAATCAAATAAAGGAAGTGAATTCTAACAACTTAGATGTGAATGTAATCAAATAATTAAGGCAATCGGATGTCGGATATTCATTCGGGAGTTAGAATTCTTGTCAGGGAAATTATTCAGGAACTACTCTAATCTTATTCTCGGCTTGAACATAAGTAAAGATAAACCAAATCTCGTTGAATCCACCCCTCTATCGATAACCTAAAGGTCCTAACTCTCGTTGGTTTCAGATTTTGATGTTCCTCATATTTTGTCGGTTTTGAGCTCATTATTACAATTATATATGGGAATATTGTCTATGTTTTATTAAGATTTCAGGTCAAAAACGTTCGGAGTTGGAATTATGTTTGAAGGCGGAACATTGGAGGGGTTTGAAGCATTTTTCGGCATTCTCCATGAAAGGAAGGACCGATCGATCTACCAATGATCGATCGATCATTGATATCGAAGGATGATGTGCACAATCTGAAGAACGACCTAGTCTCTGAGAAGATCGACTCATTATCCAGGAGATCGATCGAGCGCCCATTGCTCGATTGATCCTAGCCTTTCACGATTTTCGCTCCTGTTTTTGGCCATATAAATATTTTTTTTCCTATTCTTTTTGGGAGAGCCGTCTTTAACTTCTAAGGATAAAATTTTACAGAGTTTTAGAGTTTTGTAAGCTAGGAAGAAGATCTCTTCATACTTGAGAGAATTTCTAAACCCTCTTTATTCATTCTTTATGCAATTTCAATTTCAATTCATTATGATGTGCTTAATTTGTTGTTCTATGTCTGAGTAGATCTTAGATCAGATCTAGGGATTCTAGGGTTTTAGAATTCACTGTTGGGGAACGAATATGATTGATTAGTAGATTATTCTCCTTCTAATACTCGAATATAATGCATAGATTAGCCTGATCCCTTAGTCAATGATTTTAGGTTGTTAACCTTCCAGAAGATTGTTAAGAACTAGAACTATATTAGAAGAGCAATTCCTTCACTACCAACGAGAGTTGATACTAGGTTGGATTGTGGGTAATAGAACCAAAACGATAAAGTCTATTTGTAATCTGAAACCAACGAGAGTTAGGACCTTTAGGTTATTGATAGAGGGGTAGATTCAATGAGAGTTGGTCTCCCTTTATTCATGTTAAAGCCGAGAAATAGATTAGAGAAGTTCATGAATAGTTTCCCTGACAAGAATTCTAACTCCAGAATGAATACCCCACATCCAATTGTCTTAATTATTTGATTACATCCACATTTAAGTTGTTAGAATTCACTTCCTCCATTGATTGATATAGCTTGCGAATCGATAGAAATTGAGAGTGTAACTTGGTTCTCCGTGGATTCAATCCCTAAATACTATTTTGTTTGATGTGCACTTGCAGTAGGATATAAGGTTAAAACTCGTAGTATCAGATTACAAATAAGCTTTATCGTTTGGGTTCAATTACACACAACCCAACCTAGCATCAACTCTCGTTGGTAGTGAAGGAATTGCTCTTATAATCTAGTTCTAGTTCTTAACAATCTTCTGGAAGGTTAACAACCTAAAATCATTGACTAGGTGATCAGGCTAATTTATGCATTAGATTCGAGTATTAAAAGGATAATCATCTACTAATCAATCATATTTGTTCCCCAACAATGAATTCTAAAACCCTAGAATCCCTAGATCCGATCTAAGATCTACTCACACATAGAACAACAAATTTGGCAAGTCATGATGAACTCAGATTGAAATTGCATAAAGATTGAAGAAAAAGGATTTAGAAATTCTTCTCAAGTGTGAAGAGATCTTCTTATTAGCTTACAAACTCTCAAAACTCTGTAAAATTTCGTTCTCCAATATCAAAGGACTGTCTCCAATGAAAATAGAAAAAAAGTATTTATAGGGCCCAAAGCAAGGGTTGAAAATCGCGAAATTAGGTTTCTGTGAAAGGCTAAGATCGATCGAGCAATGGGGAATCGATTGATCTCTTTAATGATGAATCAATCTTCTCAGAAACCAAGTCGTTCTTCAGATCGTGCGCATAATCCTTTGAGATGATTGATCGATCGATCCTTGATAGATCGATCGGTCATTCCTTTCGTGGAGAATGACGGAAAATGCATCAAACCTCTCCAAAATCCACCTTCAAACATGATTCCAACTCTGAACGTTTTTGACCTGAAATCTCAATAAAACATAGACAAATTTCCCAAATATAACTGTAATAATGAGCTCAAAACCGACAAAATATGAGGAACATCAATTCCCCCAAACTTAGCTTCTTGCTTGTCCTCAAGCAAAGAAAGAAAGACCGTAGGAAATCACGTCTCATCAGAGAAATGATTCTCTCGAGATCCTACACATCAAGTCCAAAGTGATCACAAGAATACGACTCATCAAAATCGAGACCTTGTACTTCCCCCAGACTTAGCAAACACAACAATCTCGCGTCACAACTCAAAACAAACAAGCAGAGCTCACATACTGACTCCCTAATAAATCTAAGTACAGTCTCATTCGAGGGGATATCGATCAAAACGCTTAGGGTTCCTACTTTTACTCTCTAGACTACCTTCATCTTGATTTCATCCCTCTCTTTCCATAAGAACAATGCTTACCAGTAAGTTGCTTCATTGGAGTTTTCCTTCAGTAAGCTACTCAGTAAAGTGAAAAAGGTCATGTCATTGGATGTATCCTTAAAGACATCTAATTCACTCTAAAAATTTGCAGCGTCATTGGAAATTTTTTACCCTAGGCTAACTTAACGCAAATATTTATATCGAGTCAGAATTTTTGGCTCAAGATGCCTGAACATGGTGAAAAGATATATAAAACCAAACTTACAAGGAACATCTTTCACTGAGTAAAGAGAAGGAACATACCTGATGTATTACCAATTCCCTTGACGAGAGGATTAAGTCAAGTTAGGTGTGAGATCAGCATGAAATCCCCTGAAAGTTGAGATGAATGTGCTCTGAAACTGAGTGTTGCTTTGTCTCTAGGTTTTCCAATAGTCTAATCGATTCCTGAAAAATGTAAAACAAGTGATACTAAGTTCAGGATAATGCCAAGGAAATAGAAAATCAAATGATTCGATGTCAGCCTCAAAAGCTCAAAAATACAGAAATAAAAGAGGGAAATATTACGAAAATCCTAGAATAAAAAGAAAAAGACAGAGAAATGCGTTAGTCAATAGGTGTTCTCCCCCAGACTTACTTTACATCGTCCCGGTGTAAAAAATAAACCAAAGGGAAGACATAGAAACACGCATAAAAAGAAATAATCTTAAATGTAATAAAAATAAAGTGCAAAAGAAGTAGGAAGTAGCTAAAAAGCTACTCAGGACTCTCGCTGTAGCGGGCGCCTGGTGCTCTGCGGCATCGAGAAAGATGGTGATCCACTGTCTGATCATCCTCGTCATCGTCAGACTGATGTCCAGCAACATCCGATCGGTGGGTAGGTGCGGTGGGTGCGGTAGCATGCTCGTCTCGATCGGCGTCAGGTGCACTCATACAAAAGGCAGCAGGGATCCTCCTCAATGCATTCCAGATGGTCCGCTGAATCAACCTCTTCCTCCTGTCGTTCTCAACCTGCCACTCTCTGAACTGCCGATCTGTGAAGTCCGGCGAGTAGTGAGACAATCAGAGTTCCTCCTCAGGAAACTCGGGAAGTAAAAAACCAGAATATGGAGTAGTGGATGCTGGAGGTACAAACTGAGTTGAGGTGGAAGCTCCAGCTCTCCGAGATAGAGCTCGCGGTGTAGTTTTGAAGATGCTCTGACCTTTTGTGTAGGTTTTCTGGGATTGGAAGTGGATGTGCGAACCATCTTTACATATCGGAGTTGTAAACCACAAAATCAGATAGAGGACAAGATTTTAAGTGGATTAGGCTTTTGAATAGTCAAACTCGGGTGAAAAACGAGAGAGAAATCGAGTTTTTAGAATTTTCTCAAATAGGGTTTTGTGAAAAATAACTGCTCTGCGCGCTTAAGAAAACGAACCTGGGTCGGGGATCGATCGATCCCCGAGTTGCTCGATCTATCGATGTTCTTGCAAGCATTGCTCGATCGATCCTTACCTGCTCAGTCGGGCAGTGGATCGTGCATAAATCTTCATATTTTACTCGATCGATCTGCCTTCCTTTACGTCGTGCTATGGATCGTGCGGAAATCTTTGCTCGATCGATCCATGCATACTCGGTCGTGCAATGGATCGTGCGCCTTTTGTGCTTGATTGATCGGTCTTTGCTCATTCGGTCGGACTATACTCATCTAGTCGGGCAACAGATCGTGCGCTACTCATCAATCGATCGATCCATGGCTTTTCACTCGGGCAATTGATTGTACGCAAGTCCTGATTGGATGATGCTTTGTGCTTGGTCGTGCTTTTGATCGTGTGCATCCTACTATATACCCTTGATCGATCGTTCCTGGGAAGATCGATCGATCTACGCCTTTGAGACTTCCTACTTAAAACACCAAAAACAAAAACAAAATCAAGCGAAAAGGAAAAACGAAAAACATATTACCTAATAGTGGGTTGCCTCCCACACAACGCTCTTTTATAGTTATTAGCTTGACTCGGACGCCATTCAGATGGCGGAGCTGCTTGAGTGAGGTTTTCTCACTCCTTGGACAGTTATCTCCTCAATGATGAACATTTTTAACTGTTCATCTTTCGTATGTATCGTCTTTCCTGATGCATCCAGCAATGCAACAGTTTCATCGCGGCATATTTCCTTAACCGTGTAAGTTCCACAAGCATCAATACTAGGGCTGCCTGCAAAAATCTTTATAACAAGACCATTAACATCGTAATTGCAAAATTTGTCAAGACGATAAAGGATACAAGTGTCTTGATGTTCAGCTGAGTCTCTCTCGTGTTCACGAAACAACTCATAATGCTCGTCACAATCACTATCTTCTTCACCATCTTGAATCATACCACAGAAACGACTCGAAGAAGCTCGAATGGGGTATGAAACGTTCTGATATATGTTCTGCAACACGACCCTCTGACTTAGAAAGTCTAACTTGGTGCATGCGGTGTTGAGGAACGGCCTTCCCAACAAGATAGGAACAACTCCTTCTCTTGCCATCTCTACCACCGTAAAATCTGCAGGGATCTTGCAATTCCCGACCAAGAGACTGACGTCAACAAGTCTCCCTTTAGGGACCTTGGAAGATGCATCTCCAAACAAAACAGATGAGTGATGTTCCTGCATCAATTCAATACCAAGTTTCTCCATAGTATCTAAGGAGATAACATTAATACTAGCTCCAGAATCACATAGAGCATCACTGAAAACTAGCTGTCCAACCCGTCATGGTATCGTAAACTTTCCCTGGTCCTCTACCTTCTCAAGCTCCTTGGGGTCATCTGTTAGCTTTCGCAGTCTTAGCAACTTGTGTGTCCAGCTTCTTGAGGTGCATAAAGACTGACTCAAACTTCCCATTCATGTCATTGTAGATGTTATCCATCTTAGCATTAAGCTCCCTAGTAGTCTTCTGTTGCTCAACAGCGAGCTGCTGAATCGGGGCTTTGATTTCTTCGTTCGGAGTCCCTGAATGTGCTGCTCGAGGTTGTTGCTGCATTGGCGGCGACACATATGGCTTGTACGGTCTTTGCCAATTACTTCCTCCTACGTTCTGAGCATACGGTCTTTAGTTGTTCCATCTCTGCCCTGAGTTTTGGACGAATGGTTTTCCCTGAAAATGTGACCCTTGTGGCAATGTGAGTGCTGGGAAAGTGACTTCTTGAGGTTCTCAACATTGGTGCTCCTGTAGGAGAGGTAGTTTGGGTTTTGTTCCTTGTTCTGCCAGTTGACGTAGTCGACCTCCTTCTGATCTTTAGAACCAGCACATCTTGAACCTGAGCTACTTCTCTATTGTCCTATGACTACCCTGATTCGCTCGGATTAGCATATCTAACTTCTCCGGAATGTCGTCGATCCTTTGACTTTCCACACTGTTTACCTTCCTACCCAGATCATACTCCGGACAATGACTACCCGAACTTGCAGCTAGGTTGTCGATCATAGTGAAAGCTTCGTCTTTAGTGTTGGTCATGAAATCCCCATTGCCGGCAACATTCAGAGAGTTTTTGTACTCCCACTCAATCCCGCTGTAGAAGGTGTTGAGGAGCTGCTCATCCGAGTACCCATGGTGCGGACAGTCTCGCTGGTACTCCTTGAAACGTTCCCACGCTTCATTCAAAGATTCCACATATCGTTGCTGAAATGATGAAATCTTGCTCCTAAGAGCTGTAGTCTTGGACTTCGTGTAGAATTGGTCGATAAATGCTGCTTGAACCTGAGCCCACGTGGTGAGTGATCCTGGAGGTAGTGAACGTAAGAACCTGGTAGCTTTGTCAGAGAGTGAATGATTGAAGAGCTTACACTTCACATAATCAGCATGTACACCATTTGAGCTAGTTGTCCCGCATATGTCCTCGAATTCTCTATGTGGTCCATAAGATTCTCCCCTGGAAGTTCATAGAAGACATACTGCTTAACTAACCCAATGAACTAAGGTTTGATCTCATAATCATTCCTCCCAACAGCACGAGGTCGGATAGCTAAGCGATTTCGATAATAAGTGTGTGGAGTGTCCATGTCTCCTATCGATCTGCGTTGAGCAGGCTCCCATACTCTCCTAATCTCAGCCAACTCTCTCTGCAACTGCTGTACCATTGTGGCCATGTCATGCAGATCCTGCGCTTGGTTTCCTGGAGGATTCATATTCCTAGCTCTTCGGTTTTCTCTCTCAACTCTCGCAAGCTCTTGATTATCTAAATTGAATAGGTGTTCAGACCCTTGACTTCTGGTCATACACCTGGAGAAGAACAAAAATAAACAAAAAGAAAAATGTAAGTAACGATATAGACTTGAAAGTGTGAATAGAAAATCGAAAGGCAACTATTGGTTCCCCGGCAACGGCGCCAAAAACTTGATACTACGAGTTTTAACCCTATATCCTACTGCAAGTGCACAACAAAAATAGTATTTAGGGATCGAATCCATGAAGAACCAAGTTACACTCTCAATTCCTATTGAATCACAAGCTATATCAATCGAATAAGGGAAGTGAATTCTAACAACTTAGATGTGAATGTAATCAAATAATTAAGGCAATCGGATGTCGGGTATTAATTCAGGAGTTAGAATTCTTGACAGGGAAACTAATCAGGAACTACTCTAATCTTATTCTCGGCTTGAACATAAGTAAAGATAAACCAACTCTCGTTGAATCTACCCCTCTATCGATAACCTAAAGGTCCTAACTCTTGTTGGTTTCAGATTATAAATAGGCTTTATCGTTTGGATTCAATTACCCACAACCCAACCTAGCATCAACTCTTGTTGGTAATGAAGGAATTGCTCTTCTAATCTAGTTCTAGTTCTTAACAATCTTCTGGAAGGTTAACAACCTAAAATCATTGACTAGGTGATCAGGCTAATCTATGCATTAGATTCGAGTATTATAAGGAGAATCATCTACTAATCAATCTTATTTGTTCCCCAACAGTGAATTCTAAAACCCTAGAATCCCTAGATTCGATCTAAGATCTACTAAGACATAGAACAACAAATTTGGCAAGTCATGATGAACTTAGATTGAAATTGCATAAAGATTGAATAAAAAAGATTCAGAAATTCTTCTCAAGTGTGAAGAGATCTTCTTCCTAGGGTAACTTTCTTACGAGATCTGGTGCTTCTGTCATTCAGATTTTCGTCGGTCGCCTTAGGGTAACTTTTCTTATTAAACTGATGCTGAGTCGTTTCAATGAATATGCTTAAGGTAGATCTCGTAAACCCTTTAGGATTGGGCTCGTAATCATTTGGGAGATTCCGAAATTGAAGCTGCTGTTAAATCTGGGGAAGATCCTAGTTTGGCCTTGGTCAAAAAATCATATAACTATATCCGCAAGTATGGTTACAGTTCTAAACTAATGGTTGCTGCTGTCCGGAACAAACAAAACTTGTTTAGTCTTCTCGGGTAATAGAAAGAGAGAAATTGCTTGTTTTCTAGTTTAATGGGAACAAGAGGAGAACTTAAGCAAGATTTTGTCGGTGGGTTTGGGTTTGGAGTTGTAGAACACTGGCATAGAGACGTAATGGTATTACCGCATCATCATTCATCATATTCATCACCTTCCTCTTCTTCCTTGTGTTAATATTCTGCTGGTGTTGGCGATCCTATGTATCCTTCGTCAAGCAATCAAGCAGACGCTTTTTTTATCGGTGATATATTTTTCCTTACGAGTTCTGGTTCAGCTGCTGCGACTGTAGCTGATCCTTTTTGCACCTTGAGTTCTTCAGGTTTTAAATTATAACCTTATGGCATTTGTTGACATTTTAGCTATGAAAAATGATTGTTTTAGTTATTGTTTTTAAAGTGAAACTGGTGGATAAAATTCAGGGGAGATGGGACAAAGTATGAGGTGCAACTTTCAGTGAAGCTCAATGGCAGGAGCTTGAGAGGCAGGGGAATATATATAAGTACATGATGGCTTCGGTTCCTGTTCCTTCTGAGCTTCTCACACCCTTCCCCAAGAATCTAGCAAGCCCGAACTCTGATGGTAAAATCTCACTTGCTTTCATTTGAACAACTTCTCTAGGTCCCCAATTGTGTCGGTTTCTCTTGGTTTCATGTGTTCTTGATCTCTTGTTAGCATGTTTGATACTGCTTGAATTGCATTTTTTGGAAAAAGAATTAAGAACCCCAAATGGGGTTCTACCATTGAAACTCAAAAAAAATTAAAACTCATACAAAGGTTCTTAACATATTATTTATATTAGAAAAACATTAAGAACCCAACTTGGGGTTCTTATTGTTGGAGATGGTCAAAATATCAAATAACCAATAAATGTTTTTTTCTGACAAATGACTAGGATAATGCTATAGTCGGCTAAAATAAAAAATACAGTACTAAAAGAAAAAAAATGAGAAGATGATAATGCATTGATAGAGTAACTAGCCAAGTGGCCAATTACGTACCCAGTATCTTCTTTTCGGAATCGAAGAAGTCGACAAGACACTAATACAGTAGAAGAAGACAAAACATGCTGACTTTTAAAGTTAACACAATTAATAATTTCTAAGTCAATTCTCCTCTAAGCTCTCGTGAAGACCACAAGCCTTCTTCGTCTTCGCTTCTACTGGTAATCTCTCTGCTACAGTTTATTTTTCTTCTCATTACTTCTGCTTTTTAGTTCTCGCTTTTCTTTAACTGCAGTTAGGTCTAATTTCTCTGTATGTTAAACTAAAAAGAAAGGAAAAGTATGCTTTAATGTTGCTTTAGATTGCTTTCTAGTCCTTAAAAATAATAACACTTTCAACACTTGGATCTAGTAGAACTAACGGTTACCCATTTCCTTGTCATTGTTCTTAATGCTATTGTTTTGATCTGTCTTTCCTTCTCCTGCAGATTTTGATGATAGTTGAAAGTTGAAACGGTTTGTGATTAAAGTCATGCTTACTCTTTCTAAGATTCATGTGAGACTAATCCCTTTACTCTTCTTTTTATTGCTACTACTCTCGCCATTGCTTTCCACTTCAGTACCTATCAACATTTGGCCAAAGCCAAGATCTCTCTTATGGTCCCAACATAAAGCTATTGCACTTTCTTCAGAATTCACTATCCTTGCCCCTGAATATCAACACCTTTCAGCCTCTGTGAAACGTTATCACAACCTTATCCATTCTGAGAATTACTCACCTCTTGTTACTGATCCTGTCAAAGTATTGAAAGATTACACCTTGAGCAACCTTGTACTCATCGTTACTGATCTTTCTCTTCCACTTCACCATGGTGTTGATGAGTCTTATAACCTATCCATCCCCATTGGTAGCTCTTCTGCTCACTTGTCAGCCCAATCAGTTTGGGGAGCTATGCGTGGTCTTGAGACATTCTCTCAGATGATTTGGGGAACATCTCCTGATTTGTGTGTACCAGTTGGAATTCAAATTCAGGATTCTCCCTTGTTTGGCCATAGAGGCGTTTTGCTAGATACATCAAGAAATTACTATGGAGTAGATGATATAATGAGGACGATTAAGACAATGAGTGCAAACAAACTTAATGTGTTCCATTGGCATATCACTGATTCACAATCTTTTCCTTTGGTGCTTCCTTCTGAACCTTCACTAGCTGCAAAGGGATCTTATGGACCAGACATGGTATACACTCCTGAAGATGTCTCAAAGATTATTCAGTTCGGGTTTGAGCATGGCGTTAGAGTTCTTCCTGAAATAGACACTCCTGGTGAGTCAATACTCAATGCTTGTTTTGCTCTTGCACAATAACTTAGCCTGGTTCTAATGGATAGTGTTAAACTTGACAGGCCACACAGGATCATGGGGAGAAGCCTACCCGGATATTGTAACATGCGGTAACATGTTCTGGTGGCCTGCTCGAAAAAGTTGGGACGAGCGGTTAGCTAGTGAACCAGGGACTGGTCAGCTTAATCCCTTAAGTCCCAAGACATATGAAGTTGTTGAAAACGTCATAAAAGATGTCGTTAAGCAATTCCCTGAATCTTTCTTCCATGGAGGTGGAGATGAAGTTATCCCAGGCTGCTGGAAAACTGATCCTGCAATCAAATCCTTCTTGTCTACTGGTGGAACATTAAGTCAGCTTCTTGAGAAGTACATAAACTTGACGTTACCTTACATTGTGTCAAAAAACCGCACAGTTGTTTACTGGGAAGATGTTCTGTTGGATGCACAAATCAAGGTGCATCCATCAGTTCTTCCTAAAGAGCACACAATCTTACAGACTTGGAATAACGGTCCTGAGAACACAAAGAAGATTGTAGCTGCTGGTTACAGAGTAATTGTATCTTCATCAGAGTTCTACTACTTAGATTGTGGTCATGGTGGGTTTCTAGGGAACGATAGTATATATGATAAACATGGAAGTGGTGACGGGTCTTGGTGTTCACCGTTCAAGACATGGCAAACCATATACAATTACGATATAACCGAAGGTTTACTTGATGAAGAAGAGAGGAAGCTGGTGCTAGGAGGAGAGGTTGCACTGTGGTCAGAGCAATCTGACTCAACGGTTATAGACTCACGGATTTGGCCACGTGCCTCTGCGTTAGCAGAGAGCTTGTGGTCAGGGAATAGAGATGAGAGAGGTGTCAAGAGATATGGTGAAGCTATGGACCGGTTAAACCAATGGAGGTATAGGATGGTGAAGAGAGGGATTGGAGCTGAACCCATTCAGCCATTGTGGTGTTTGAGAAATCCTGGGATGTGTAATACAGTTCATGGTGCTGTTGAAGATGGATAGAAAGATAAAGTTTCGAAATTGCATCCAAAATAGATTCAAAGAGAGCAGAACCATACTTCATAGGATGTAATTCTCACATGCTTAAAGTTTTTTAGGGGGTTTTATGATTAGTTAAAAGTTATGGGGTTAAAGTGGAACGTTTCGTTATTTACCGGATAAAATAATAAAATAATAAAATCTCATTCCTTTCTTCTCTTCGAAAGTCTCTGCATTTACTTTCGTTCTCACGAGACTGAGCTTGAAAGAGATTCCTAAAATCTGATACGAAAATCTTCAGGTATGTACTTTCAGTCTATCTGTCAATTGCGAAAAATCTCAAGTTTCGACTTTTATATTGTCTGTTGATTGTTCTTCCATGGCTGTTCGTCTTTCCTGTATATCTATACTTCAATTGCTTCGGTACTTTCTATGGCTACTTCATTGGGTAGAAGCCGAAATACTTTAAATTATTCTCTAGGGTTTTTGGACAAGTAAAATTTTATGTTTCTTAAGACTTGTTTATTAGTTTTCAGTTTGAAGATTAAGAGCAGAACCATATGGAAATACTTTTCTTTCGTAATGAGTGAATAGTATTTCTTCTTGCAACAACTTCATCTTTATGCTGATCTTATGAGGTTGTTGTGCAGGAAATCTGATTCCTTGATGTTAGCTGAAGAGATTCTGAGTTATTCTGATTGAAAGATTCATTATGAGTGTTAGATGGCCAAGGGTTCTAACGCCAAGCCTTCTTTCTCAGATCCTAAAGAAGCAGAAGAATTTAGTAACAGCACTTAAACTTTTTGAGGAAGCAAAAGAGAGGTTCCCAAATTACGGTCACAATGGCTCAGTGTATGCTACCATGATTAGCATCCTCGGTAAATCCAACCGTGTATCGGAAATGAAATATGTCATAGAAAAAATGAAGGAAGATTCTTGTGAATGTAAAGATTCGGTTTTTGCATTGGCTATCCGTACATTCTCCAAAGCTGGAAGGCTGGATGATGCCATCTCTCTGTTTAAGAGCCTTCATGAGTTCAACTGTGTGAACTGGACTCTATCTTTCGACACTCTTTTACAGGAGATGGTTAAGGAATCAGAGCTCGAAGCTGCGTGTCATATATTCAGAAAGCATTGTTATGGGTGGGAGGTGAATTCTCGAATAAAGGCTCTGAATTTGCTTATGAAGGTTCTTTGCCAGGTCAATCGCTCTGACTTGGCTTCTCATGTTTTTCAAGAGATGAATTACCAGGGTTGTTATCCAGACAGAGAGAGTTACAGGATTTTGATGAAAGGGTTTTGTCTAGAGGGGAAACTTCATGAAGCCACGCATTTGTTGTATTCAATGTTCTGGAGGATCTCACAGAAAGGTTCAGGTGAGGACATTGTGGTTTATAGAATTCTATTGGATGCATTATGTGATGCTGGGGAGGTTGATGAGGCTATTGAAATTCTTGGTAAAATCTTAAGGAAAGGACTAAAGGCTCCTAAACGTTGTTACCATCATATTGAAGCTGGTCATTGGGAGAGTAATAGTGAAGGTATAGAGCAGGTGAAACGAATGTTAACCCTGACTTTGATCCGAGGTGCGATTCCCAGTTTGGAAAGCTATAGTTCCATGGCTATTGATCTTTTCGAGGAAGGCAAGCTTGTTGAAGGTGAAGAAGTGCTTCTTGCAATGCGAAGAAAAAGTTTCGAGCCAACACCAGTTATTTACAGTGCCAAGATTAAAGCACTGTGTAAAGACGGAAGGCTTGAAGAAGCAGTTTCTGTAATCAATAAGGAGATGATGGAAGGTCACTGCCTTCCAACAGTTGAAGTGTATAACATACTCATAAGAGGTCTATGTGATGAAAGAAAATCAATGGAGGCTCTAGGATATCTCAAAAAGATGTCTAAGAAAGTCTCTTGTGTAGCGAACGAAGAAACCTATCAAACTCTAGTGGATGGTTTGTGTCGAGATGGCCAATTTCTTGAAGCGAGTCAGGCCATGGAGGAGATGTTGATAAAATCATTCTTCCCTGGTGTTGAAACCTACCATGTAATGATAAAAGGTCTTTGTGGTATGAATCGGAGATATGAAGCTGTGATGTGGTTGGAAGAACTGGTTAGTCAAGATATGGTGCCAGAATCTTCTGTGTGGAACGCTTTGGCTGAATCTGTCTGTGTAGGTTCCATTGATGTTGTTGAGATACTTGATCATCTAATTAATAGCAAACGTTAATCATGAAACTATCGCTGCTTGATCTGTGAACTTTACAAGTTTGAAGATGGTAGTGAGAAATGGCAAATATGACATGTTTAAGTGCATTGAACATCACCTTTCGAGGTTAAAACCTGCAGTTCTGGCTTCTGTCCTGAAGAACATTGGCTGGTGTTAAGTCATGGTTTATGATGCTGGCTCTATGGTTCATGTATTGGTGCTGAAGATTGGGTCAGGTTCCCAAAGAATCTGTTCAAAGAAAGATGAAGGACTCACAACATGGGTATTTCAACCGGAGAATCCGTTGCTTCTGACATGTGAGATCAATGAGTAGGCCACATATTGATGCCCCATGTCTCGTTGACAGACTTTAAATTCATTTTTTGGTCATCTGTAATACATTGCATGCTTGATTGTTTTATTTTAAATTGAAAAAAATGATGAATTTTATAAGATACAAAGAGAAAAAATTCAGAGTATGGTGTCGTTTGGGATCACTGCGTTACGAAGTATGACAATGATGCCTTCTCTTATAACGTATCCTTCAGCTTCTCGGTATCCTTCTTCAACATTGTCTCTGTTGGTAATCTGTGAATTGTAGTATTCAAGGTAAATCTATAAAAACCGAATCTTAGACTGAAAGCTATGTCTGTGTAGAATTTATCATATTCTTTTATAGCTGAATACTTTACCATAACGTTTTCACCAATCCTGGCATTTTTATCAACAATGGCTCTTCTTATGCGACTCTTTTCACCGATCCCTATTCGAATCTCAACCTTCTTCTCCTTCCCATTTCTGATCACATCTGGTTCTACCATCTGCACCACACATTGGTTTAAACATTTTAATCTGTGATTTATTAATCTGGTTTCGATCCAAGAAACTCGGTTTACCTCATAGATATCAGAACCGATGATGACTGAGTCCTCTACAATTACATCATCAGCGATTCTTGTTCTTATTCCAATCACCGATCCTCTGATGACACACCTCTGATCACGAGCCAATCATCACATACAAGCAGAAGACGTAACTCTTAATGCTTTTAATCAACAGTGACTGCTATGGTTCCAAGTATTTGATTGAAAGAAAGTTTTGCAAATTACATCTAGAATGCAACCGTCTCCGATGATGCTGTCGGTTATTACAGCTTCACTCATGAAGCTTGGAGGTAAACACCGAGGCATTGTGTAGAGAGGATATTGTCTGTCGTAGAATCTGCAACTATTACAAAACAAGAAGAAACATTAACTTGCAATACAAGTTAGCTCATTTTGAGTCATTTATGTCTCAAAAGGTTTTACATTACTGGAAATTGAATTTAAACCTCTTAATACTCTCCATGTTAGCTCTATAGTAAGCTCCAACGCTCTTCACATCTTCCCAGTATCCATCAAACATATGAGCTTTCACCTGAAAAACAGAGTTTCAGGAAATTCTATAGCCTACGGATTGCTTCGTGTCTCTCTCATAATCTTTACCTTCATTCCTTCAGATATCGCACCAGGAATGATTTCGCTGGCCAAGTCTTTCGCTTGTACCAAACATTCTCTCAGAAGCTTCGCCATTTGTTCTCGACCGATCACATATATCCCTGTGCTTGGGACAGAGCAAGAATACGTTCCATCACTTGCCGTTGTTGCTGTTGTTCTTTTCTCCACCTGCATTATAACATTAGTCGCCAGATGATTCTAAATCATACAGAACGTTATAAGGATATAAAACTCACAGAAGTCAAATCTTGTTTCTCAGACTTCATGGTAAAACTAGTGACGAGATTTGTGGAATCAACTTCCATGAAACCGATACCAGAGTCATGGTCTCTAACAGAACTTAGCCCAACAATGGTTATATCCGCTCTGCTTCTTCTATGATCTTCTATTAGCCTCTTGTAATCCATTTTGTAGAGATGATGCCCAGGAAGAATCAAGAACTCTGTAACTGGAAACTCTTCAAATACCCATAAGCACCTTCTTATTGCATCAGCAGTTCCCTATTTTAAACCCATAAAGAATTCAAAGATTATTTGAAGAACACGAAACAGATCTAAATACAGGGGAAACATGATTTTAACTTTTACTAAACCTGAAACCATCCTTGATTTTCTAGGCTCTGGTAAGCAGCAATGACTTCAACGAACTTGTCTCTTTCGAGTCCAAATCCACTGTAAGCTCTGGAGAGATGTGAATTGAGAGAAGTAGAATTAAACTGAGTGATTGCATAGATCTTGGTGATGTCACTGTTGATGCAATTACTGATGACTGCATCAATAAGTCTGTAGTTTGCTGCAATGGGAATTGCTCCTTTGGATCTTTGTTTGGTAAGTGGATAAAGCTCAGAGTCTGATCCTCCTCCAAAAACTATGGCCGCAACACTCTGGTTCAAAGGAAGGTTTTGAGAGTTGAGAGCTGAGAAGTTTGGACATGAGCTTGGAACAAAAATCTGATTCAACTTATGTCTCCATTGATGTTGATCACTAGTAGATCTTATCATATTGAGACTGGTCAATCTAGTAAAAGACGAAGAAATCTGCATATTCAACTATAAACAGAGATGATTCAAGAGTTGAGATTTGAGAATATAAAGAATTGGTTTTTGTTTTGGAGATTGAAACGTATGATGGTGAAAACCGTCCGACATTTTCTGTTGCAGACATATGTTACCTTTGCCTTTGCTTGTGACACTATACCTTCTCAAAACCTCTTTAACATGTCCTGTCCTGTCTCTTTAGATTTGATTCCTAGCTTCTTCTTTTCTTTCTATTAAAGGTACTTAATAGTATTATACTATTATTATATGTATTCGATCTAAGCTAAACTACTGCAAGAAACGAAAAAAGGAGATCTAGGAAAAGCTTGAAAAAGAAACTTCAGAGGTTTTTTAATATGCTAAAAAAAAGGTTTTGAGTAGCACATGAATCATGTGAAAACTCTATATTAGAGTTTATACATTTCGGAAAAAAAGATGACACATTGCCAAGAATATTTGAAAAGCCAGAATCTTTTCTAGGGTTTTTGGTTCTAAATGGCATAAGTTTTTGGACACAAGGGATAACGTAGATCCGAAGGTAAGCATCACAATATGTTTAGAGGAAAATAGTTTTCTATTTTAATTTGGACCACATTTCCAGAAATGGACGATGAGCTTATCTTTTTATTGTATTATTCACCAATACAGCAGAAGATGTTGACCTGAGTTTCTGCTATTGTGTATAATCCAAGATAATATAGGAATAAGAACATTAGCTTTCATGGATTTGTGTTGATATATGCTTCAAACCTTAGTACATGGGCTCTGAGTTACTAAAGCTTTGCCAGTATCTCTAGCATGTTTTTTGAGCTCATGTAACAAAAAAGACGATCATGATTCGTTGGTCGAACATAAAGGTTACAAGAAAACTGAATCTTACTGTGTTTTTGGACAAAAACAGAGCAAGTAAACATAGCAAGTATGGTTTATGTAAGTTTCTCCGGTTTGGTACATTTTGTCTGTAACCGGAATGTCATGAACCAGGTGGTAAAAATTGAACTGAACCGGTTTGTTTGAGATGTGTAATGAGATATCTCTGCATCTCTTTTCACCTTTCAGATAGAATCGAAGGAAGATAAAATGCTCGTTGCGAAATTATCATCGTTAATGCAGATCATGTCTGATACTGGAGTAAAGAGGAAGAAATATGAATGGAAACTTCCGAGAAAAGATCGTGAAAATCGTGATTGATTAAAAATCGAAAGAAACAGCCAAAAAGTGGACAACAAGGCCACGAGTGCAGACTAAAAAAGAAACCTTTTTTTGTATAAACTCTTTTGCATCTTTGCTTCTTTTGACTATTATTGTGTGTGTTAAAATAAGGACTGAGAAAGGTAATAGCTTCCTTTTCCGGCATTAGTGGCCCCTCAAAATCTCAGTTTTTTCCGTGTTGAAGTCAGATCACGATGGGAGAACGCAAGAAGATTATCATCGATACTGATCCTGGAATCGGTATCTTACTATTTCTTTCATTGGATTCGGTTTCAATCTCTGTGGAATCCTCTGTCATTTTCTCACTTTCTGATGTGTCTTTGCATGTTTTTGGATTTAGAATGGTTGGCTCTGGTGTTTTCTCTACTTGTAACTACTGGGTTTTACTGATTCAGAATTTGGGTATAACGAGATTTTGGGGAATTAGAGATCTGAGATCGATCCATGAATGTCTTTTTGTTTGAAAATTCTGACTTTACTCGAGAGAGCTCTCATGAGTTTCTTATCACTGGGTTTGATCATATTTATAGATGATGCAATGGCGATATTCGTGGCCTTAAAATCACCAGAAGTTGATGTAATTGGGCTCACTACTATATATGGAAACGTGTACACCACTCTCGCCACTCGAAACGCCTTGCATTTGGTACCATCTCTACTTGTTTCTAAACTTTTTTCATATGTGCAGTTTCATTCTTAGATGATCTAATCATCGTCTCTTTATATAATCAACTAGTTGGAAGTTGCGGGTAGGACGGATATTCCTGTGGCCGAAGGCACACATAAAACCATCCTGGTATGTCTCTACTATGGCCTTGATATGTTCTAGTGAGAAAGATGAATGCTTTAATGTGTTTTGAAGATTTAACATCTTTCCGAGATCTTCTTTAGTAAGAATAATAGTTCATGCAGTTTCAAGATCTGTGGAAAATTCTAAGTCTTGCTTTTATCTGTATTAGTCAGAGACCAGAACATTGCCATGCTTAAACAGATTCATAAAAATGTTCCTTACCGTTTGTTTGTCAACTTATTTGGGCTCTAGTTTAGGTTCCTTGCCGTCCGTTTTGTCAACTTATTTGGGCTCTAGTTTAGGTCCAAGGTAGAGAATAACGTTTTGGTCTGTCCAATGTTTCTTAATCCAAACCTGATCTGCACTCAAAGTCAAATGGTACGAAAATTTGTGTCTTTTTCCCATTTCCTATCTCTTCACCTTTTTTTAATATATTGTTGTAATTTCTTCTGTAAAGAACGATACAAAGCTTCGAATTGCTGACTTTGTTCATGGAAAAGATGGGCTTGGCAACCAAAATTTCCCTTCACCTAAAGGAAAGCCAATTGAAAAGTCTGGACCTGAGTTCTTAGTTGAACAAGCAAAGCTTTACCCTGGTGAAATCACGGTTGTTGCTTTGGGACCACTGACAAATATAGCATTGGTAAGACTTTCTCATCCTCAGTTTTCGTTGTTCAGTCTTGTTTATCTCTGTTCCTATCGAGTTACTGAAGATTTTCACTACTTTGATGCAGGCTGTTCAGCTTGATCCAGAGTTCTCGAAAAATGTTGGACAAATTGTTCTTCTAGGTGGAGCATTTGCAGTAAATGGAAATGTAAATCCTGCATCGGAAGCTAATGTAAGCTCCTTCACCCATTAAAGTAATGTGATCATACACATAAGTTTAAAGTATCAGTTGCAGATGTAAAATGTTCATGTGAAGAGATAATGTAAAATTTTCTGTGTATCTTTCTTATAATCTAATTTCGGCTAGGGTAGATTTTTGGCGATCCAGATGCTGCAGATATTGTGTTCACGTGTGGGGCCGATATAATTGCTGTGGGAATCAACGTGACCCACCAAGTTATTATGACAGGTTATTTGGAAAATCTTTTGCTTGACTGATGTTTAACATAACTCACTTAAATGATCATGATCGCTGGTTGTATTTCTCGGGTTGGTTGCTTGTTTAGATACAAGCGACCCAAAAAAACTAGTGAAACAGAGCTATGATTCAGAGGGCACACACATGTTCTTAGTGACTTCTTCTTCTCATCTTAACATTCTGTTTCTGCTGGATTAGCTGATGACAGGGACAAACTGGCAGCATCGAGTGGAAAATTAGCTCAATATCTCTGTAAAATCCTTGGTGTGTACTATTCTTATCATCTAGAAGCTTACGAGATCGAAGGTATTATCTGGTTATCATTTGCTTATAGTTCCAAAACTAGCCAAGTTTCCGCGAGAGAAAGTTATATGTTAACGTTTTATCTTGCTGTAGGTGTGTACCTTCATGATCCTACAACAATCCTTGCGGCTTTCCTTCCTTCTCTGTTCACTTATACAGAAGGAGTTGCTAGAGTGCAGACAGACGGCATTACTAGAGGACTCACTTTACTCTACAACAATCCAAAGAAGTAAGATTTTAATAGATACATTTATGATATTGTGCTGATCTGATGGAACTAAAAATTTGTTATTTTGATGTGAATCAGGTTTGAGGAAGTGAACCCGTGGTCAGACAAACCATCTGTAAAAGTAGCAGTGACAGTTGACGCTCCTGCGGTCTTAAAGCTCATAATGGATAGGCTTATGGAGTCTTGACCATCTAGTTTCGTTCTCAATTCTCATGTCTCACTTCTTGTGAATCATTTGTTTTGTTTCCAAAAGAAACCCTTTTGTAATAACTCTTAATCAAACCGAATATTGATCTACAAATTTGATGACTTACCAGTAATAAAGATCAGTTTTTCTCTGATTTTTCAACAAAAACATATCCGAAGTTCTTTGAGCAATTCAAGTCATATATATGAAGGCTATACTTTTTCCTAGGTTCATATTTGAGTATGAGGTGATTTATATAGAATCTACTGTTATTCCTGTAAGCAAAGCATGATTCCTGTTTTATATGCTTCAAGTACTTTAAAGCAGCTACCAAGACTGGTCAAATAGAGGAGGTCAAGTGTGTGACTAGAGAGTCTTAACTTCTATGATGCTGAAGAGCAAAGTACTTTTTGATGGAAGCTAAGTTTCCTAATACCAGACCTTTGATAAATGTCTGCGACTGTTTCTGCTTTGTGCCTGAACTAACTTATTACATCTACACAAACAACATGTTTTGTTATATGGAAATATGGTTTAGAAGGTATAAGGTTTTGTTTTCTTACATGGAAACATGCTTTGTGCCTGATCAACATGCTTTGTTTCAAGTTAATTCATGACTGAATTTCAGTTTCAGATTTTCTGAAATATGACCCATTTTGTCTTCTGTTAGCTGTTTTTTTTCTGGTCTTCTCTACTAACAAAATAATACACCAAAATGACATTGTTTTGGTGTTAAACTTACAATTTAAACCATGAATTTGATTTTAGTAAATGCTATTTATGATTTAATTGTATGTGTATTAATATAGATAAAGATGAATAGTTTGTGTAGCGGATTAAAGAAAAAATAAAGTTTTTGGTACTTAATAAAAATTTAATAAACTCAACCAAATATGCAACTATAGATGCCATGCAAGTTCCTTATATAAAAAAGATGCCATGCATTCGCATTTTTGCACGATCTATAGTAGAATATAATTTAAATTTTTAAAAAGACAAGAGGTCAAAGTGAAAGAAATAAAAAAAGAAGGGGCTTAATTGTAATTTTATTTCATTAAAAAAGAAAAAAACGAACGTGAGAAGGACTGGTAGTATAAATATACATATTTATGTCTCCCTGACTTCGTCGTCGTCTTCATCAAAAAACATTTCTTTTTCTTCTTGGAAGCTTAGAAGAAGAGAGCAGAGTCATGAAATCTACAAATACAAAGATATTCGCTTTCGTACACTTGTCTTCTTTATGTTTCTTTCTCTCGCGACGTGCTCTCCTCTCATTCTCTCTCACTCTCTTTTTTTTTCCTTCTTCGCTATTCGTTCCCATTCCTAAAATTTCTCCAATTTGTGAGTGAATTCGTTTGATTGATTATCCACCATGGATTCGTTAATCATCGGAGAAGAAGAAGACGAGGCAGTGTTGGCTTCTACCGTTTCGGTTCCGCGACGGCGTAAGACGCATTCTTTTAGTCAACAATTTGATCAAAAGCCTCACCATCAGCTTCGTAAACATAGCCTCGAAGAAGTCCCTAGATCCGCTACATTAGGATCTGAAACCGTTTATTTCGATTCCTCGGATGACGAATTCTCCACCGGAGGTAACATTGTCAATAACGAAAGCGCCGGTGTTGTAAATGGAGGAGGTGAAGATTACGCCGTTGTTAACCCTCCCCCTAATCTCGGTGTTGGTGAGGACGATATCGAGCCATTACCGGAATTCATTGGTGCTGGAGGCGGCACCGGGATATTCAAAGTGCCGATACGCGCGGCGGTTCATCCCGGAAGACCGCCGTGTCTTGAGTTACGGCCACATCCGTTAAGGGAGACGCAGACTGGGAAGTTCTTGAGGAACATTGCTTGTACGGAGACGCAACTTTGGGCTGGTCAAGAGAATGGCGTTAGGTTTTGGAATTTGGAAGATGCATATGAGGCAGGTTGTGGAATCGGTGGCCAGGTACAGCGAGGGGATGAAGATACGGCACCGTTTCAGGAATCTGTTACTACTTCTCCTACAATGTGTTTAGTTGCTGATCAAAGCAAGAAGCTTTTATGGAGTGGTCACAAGGATGGTAAAATCCGAGCTTGGAAGACGGATCAGCCTTCTGCTGCTTCTGATGGTGAATCAAATCCTTTCAAGGAACAGATCTCGTGGCAAGCTCATCGTGGTCCTGTGAATTCCATTTTAATTAGTGCTTATGGTTAGTTAATCTCGATTCAGTCTTATGATTGTGAGGATTGAATCATCTTAAAAATATCTTCTTTTGTAAAAAAGTCTTGCTCATGCTTATGGTTATGGTTAGGTGATATGTGGTCATGTTCTGAAGGAGGTGTAATAAAAATATGGCCTTGGGATTCGCTAGAGAAATCTATTTTGCTTAAACCGGAGGAGAAACACATGGCTTCGTTATTGGTTGAGAGGTCTGCTATGGACCTCAGGAGCCAAGTTACTGTCAATGGGACGTGTAGCATATCTTCCTCAGAAGTCAAGTATTTGTTAGCCGATTCAGTAAGAGCTAAAGTCTGGGCTGTTCAGTCACTCTCATTCTCAATCTGGTAGGGTTTATTTTTCTTACATTGGTAGATGGACTGTTCTTCCATTGGATCACTTGTTGAATATTATGAGATATTTATGTGCGTAGGGATGCTCGGAGTAAAGACCTTCTGAAAGTTTTCAATATTGATGGGATAGTTGAGAATCGTGTGGACATGCCACCTATACAAGACCAACAACTTGATGATGAGATGAAACTGAAGTTCTTCTCCGGTACAAAAAAGGAAAAACCGCAGGGATTTCTGCAGCGATCACGTAATGCCATAATGGGAGCTGCAGGAGCTGTTCGCCGAGTAGCCACTAGAAGTGCAGGAGCGTTTTCGGAAGATACTAGGAAAACAGAAGCTATCGTGTTAGCCGTAGATGGAACAATTTGGACTGGAAGCATGAATGGCCTAATTGTTCAGTGGGATGGAAATGGAAAACGCTTGCGGGATGTGAATCACCATCACCGGCCTGTTTTGTGCTTTTGCACTTTTGGTGATCGACTATATGTGGGTTATGCAAGTGGCTACATTCAGGTCCTGGATTGCGACGGGAAGCTAATTGCAAGCTGGGTTTCACACAATGAGCCTGTGCTAAAGCTAGCAGCAGGTGGTGGTTTCATTTTTAGTTTGGCCACTCATGGTGGAGTACGAGGATGGTATGTTACATCTCCAGGACCCCTGGACAACATCATCCGAACCGAGTTGTCTCAGAAGGAAACTTTATATGCCAGACAAGACAATGTTAGAATTTTAGTTGGTACCTGGAATGTTGGTCAAGGACGGGCTTCACACGAAGCGCTTATGTCGTGGCTTGGCTCTGTTACTTCAGATGTAGGCATTGTCGCTGTTGGATTGCAAGAGGTTGAGATGGGGGCAGGTTTCCTTGCCATGTCTGCTGCTAAGGAAACGGTAATCCTTCTATTACACGTTCGATTTTGTTTGAACTAAACCTTTGCCATCAGAGACGCAAAACCAGTAGATCATTAGGTCGTTGAAAGAAACGGCATTCACTAGCATCTTTAGAATATTGCACTGACATTCATATGCGATCATGCTGTCTACATGTTTGGCTTCACGCCTTCACCTCATATTTCTGGATCGTGGATGTAGGTTGGACTTGAAGGAAGTGCTGTAGGTCAATGGTGGATTGATGCAATAGGAAAAGCACTTGATGAAAAGAAAACTTTCGAGCGTATGGGTTCAAGACAGTTGGCAGGACTTCTGATATCACTTTGGTAAGTGAAAGTTCAGCTATGACATGTTGCATTCTCGTTCTTAGCTTTCAACACATTTGTAAGGACTCCAATCAGCAGTTCTTTATCGTCCATGATTAATCAACTGAAGTCTATTTCACTTGTTTTCCTTTACTTATTAAACCCATTTCGTGTTGTTTTCTGCTTAGGGCGAGGAAAGATATAAGAACACATGTTGGAGATCTTGATGTTGCAGCAGTTCCATGCGGCTTTGGCCGTGCCATAGGCAACAAGGTATATATATTATTCTATCTCTACTTCAGTTTTTCTCTTACTAAAATCTGATTGAGATACATTCCCAGGCCATTCAGCTTTAGTACTTCAGTATATATGTCTCTTGCATGCTTGTGAAGATGCAAATGAGGAGGTTATCTATATGAGATGCGTTGCTTACTTGAAATGTATAAAATAACACAACTACAGGAAATAGCTTAGGTGCACCGTATATGGTATAGCTTCTCTAGTATCTCCCTAACCTTTAGATGAGGATGCATAGTAAATGTTAAATCAAATATATTGTCCTCTATGAGTAACTTGTGTTTACATACATAAACTTCCTACTTGTCAAAACAGGGAGGTGTAGGTCTGAGAATAAGAGTTTACGACCGAATTATGTGCTTTGTGAATTGCCACTTGGCTGCGCATCTGGAGGCAGTTACTCGCAGAAATGCGGATTTCAATCACATTTTTCGATTAATGGTCTTTTCGCGAGGACCAAATCTAAGTAACGCTGCAGCTGGTATGGTGCCGTACCTGTTTTTGTCTTGCTCACTTGGCTTTTCCACATATTTATTTTGGCTGCTTTATTCTTCCGGTTTGCCATGGGCCCTCTCTCTTGCAGCTGGTATCTCAACAGTAGCCTATACAACAAAGACTAGCACTGTATGTTCTTATCATATCACCATTTCTTTTACACTGCAATTCTATCCCTGCTTCAGGATGTCAGTCCCGAGTTTATGTTGTATATGCTATACTGAACATGTTTGTTGTGTTTCTTTGTTTACCAGATTCCAAGCACCGGTTCTGAAGAACTCAAGTCTGATCTAGCAGCAGCAGACATGGTCACATTTTTCGGAGATTTTAACTATAGGTTGTTTGGTATAACCTATGATGAAGCTAGGGACTTCATTTCGCAGCGATCCTTTGATTGGCTCAGAGAAAGAGACCAACTAAGAGCAGAGATGAAGGTTGGGAAAGTCTTCCAAGGAATGCGTGAGGCATTAATCACTTTCCCTCCGACTTACAAATTTGAAAGGAATCGTTCAGGCTTGGGAGGTAATAATAGATTTTGTAATGTAGACGCAGATTTAAAAGAAAGCTGCTCTGTTTTCTGTTTCGTAAGGATTGATAGCTTCCGGAATTTTTTTAATCTTTTGTGCTATGTAACTCTCCAGGATATGATTCAGGGGAGAAGAAGCGAATTCCTGCATGGTGTGACAGAGTTATATATAGAGACACTCAATCAAGCCCATTCTCAGAGAGCAATTTGCAGACCCCTGTAGTTTCATCAGTTATAATGTATGATCTTATGAAGACCTTTGTGAAGCCTCTCTTTTCAATTTGTTTTCCCATGTTAACACTCCCGCCTGCATGTATCAACAGGTATGAAGCTTGCATGGATGTTACTGAGAGCGATCACAAACCTGTGCGCTGCAAATTCCATGCTACAATAGCTCACGTTGATAAATCTGTGCGGAGACAGGAGCTGGGGAAGATAATAAGGTCTAATGAGAAGATAACATCCATATTCGAAGATTTAAGATGGGTTCCAGAAACTACTGTGAGCACCAACAACATTGTTCTTCAGAGTCAGGACACAGTCATTCTGACAATCACAAACAATTCAACCACAAGCAAAGCCATATTTAGCATTCTATGTGGTGGTCAGACAATAGTTAGGGATGACGGAGAAGATTCTGACTATATTTCACGAGGCTCCTTCGGTTTACCTCGCTGGCTTGAGGTATTGTCTTCTCTTTTGACGCCACTGGAAATTCACAACTAGTATTCAAGATTCACTGATTTTCTTGAATATATCCTTCAGGTTTCGCCGGCTGCCGGGATCATAAATCCGGAAGGATCCGTGGACGTAAAAGTTCATCACGAAGAATTTCACACATTGGAGGAATTTGTTGATGGCATCCCACAGAATTGGTGGTGTGAAGACACTCGAGATAAAGAAGCAATCCTGATGGTGAACATCCGAGGAAGCTGCTCAACTACGTCAACAAGCCATTGTGTAAAAGTCCGTCACTGCTTCTCAGCCAGAGTAGGCATCCTTGATCCTAGACCTGCGAACCTAACAAACTTAGGTGGTTCACGTCGTGGCCAAACAGATATTAGTCGTAACGGAAGCACTAGACCAAGAAGCGAAGACTCAGCCAGACGGGGTAAAAGTCGGTGAGGAGCTCTTGTAACATTGACAGTTTTAACTAGATCTTAGAGCAGTAGAATAACAAAGCTATCACTGAAAAAATGCATCAGGTGAAGAATCGTTGTTTTTCATTCTTTGATTCTTTAGAAAGACCATTTTGTGTCAAAAACTGTAGATTTTCTCTGAGACTGTTCCTCAGATAGCATGTATTTAACTTTTGTATCTCCTTACTTGAATCTAAACGGTTTACAGGTATGTGACTCTGTACACATTGTTACTCTTACATTAAACTCTGCCGTTCTGGATATCTTAATCTCAGAGTGCATACATTCTCTTGTTGAATTCGCCATCGAGAATATCTCTCTCTGAAGGCTTATGAGAGAGTGAGAAAGATCTCGATTTGCTTTTCTCTTTCCTTATGCTTTTCAGTTTAGATTCCTCGATTCTATGCATGACCACACAGTAACACATTGCTCCTATGGTGGTTAGCATAATTGTCCCGCCAATAATTGTTGCACAAATCGCCAGCCAGATGTCCTCCTTACCCACAACAATAAATAAAAGAGAGACGAAGGCAATGGATATGAACAAGCAAGCCAACCACATGAGCTTGTTGATCACAAACACAAGGTTCTTCTTTGCCTTCTGCTCAATGACCACAACTGAAGTCTGCACCACAACAACAGCTAACGATATGAACAGTGCTAAGCTGTCGAATATGAAGAAGACTACAAAAGGAGCTTTTTTGGCTATTCGAGCTTGTCCTAACAACATAGGCATTGTTATGTCCTCTTCATATTGTCCAGGTATGCTAAAGATGGCTGCAAATGCAACTGTTGCGATTAGGACAGCCACTACAGTTGCTGAATTTATAGCATTGTTTAAACCGCTTATGTGAAGCTTCTTCAGTCTCTTTGCGATTCTCTGGACCCTAACACCCGTTTGGCGAGACTGTTGGAGCTGAGAATGTACCTCGTGTTTGATATCGCTGACCGTTTGCTTAAGTTGCTTAGCCGGGGTTTGAGGCTTCCCAAGATCTATAGCTGTTTTAGCTCCTGCTTCTTTCAGAACCGACATAAGCTCTGGGTTTCCAAGCTTTCCCGCTATATCAAGTGCGGTACCTCCAGCTTTATTCATAGCATTGAGGT
>JAKUCM010001099.1:0-30589 GCA_023374145.1 Lepidium sativum | reverse complement strand
GAGAGAGAGAGAGCGAAGGTGGTTGTTGTTGTTGTTCTTGACGTTTTTTTTGTACAATTCTTTTTTTTCACAACGAATGTACTTACGAGTATTAATATCACCGATAGAAGTTAAGTCTTTTAGCAATATTTTATTTTCTTCTTTTATTTCTTTTAAAGCTAACTTTTTTTGCTTCATTTTGCATACGCAATTCAATCATCTCATGACTTTTTCCCCTGCTTGTTGAACTTTCTTTTAAAAGATTAAGGATTTGTTCATTTGATGATATCAAAGTATCAACAGCCATATTATTACCTTCGGTAGTCTTCCTTTTGAGTTTTGCTTTCTTCGATCCAATAGGACGTGAACTTGATCTGCCATCATCACTATTTAAATTGATTGAAAATGAAGGCATTCTCGGAGATTGTGATGTCAGAGAGCTGAAAGTATTGCTTTCAGTGTTAGGAGTATTTGGGATAGAGATGTTGACATTGCTTGTAAACTTTGAAACATCATTCATCACTACCCACACATGATCAATAATATGGTATTTTTTGTATTGTAATATTTAATTATGTTTTTTATTTCTTGTTTTATATTTTGATGTAAGTTTTTATTAATTAACATTGTTGTAATATTTTTATATATGTGTTAATTATTTATCAAAAGTTTTATGAATTTATATTAGTTGTAATAAATATAAGGATCATTGTGTAAAATATAAATATTTCTAAAGTAAGTTTTGAAGTTTTAATTTTGGAGAAAAACACTTTGAAACTTTAAATATAGAGTTTGAGAAATTTCAAAATATAGTCTTTTTAGAGATGCTCTTAGAGAAACAACCCCTATGTAACACTGAAAGGCTTTGACTTTTTATTTTATTTTGAAATTTACTTTGGTTCCAGTTTTGTAGTTTGCAAAACAAGTATTTTCTGGAATAGCAAAATTTACAAATTTTCTTACAAGAAATCATTATTCCGACAAGAGTAAAGTAAGTGTGGCAGATTGATATATTGATCTTACTTGGTCATGTGAAGAACAAAAAACCTTTACATTAATAGAACCACAGTTGTCACGTTTCAAGATTTTCAATCTATTCGAATTTGACGCCACACAATCATGAAATATGAAGGAAAAGGACCAAGCCGATTTGATTAGAACTGAAGAAGAATTCATTATATTACTTTTGAATTCATAAACCTTTACATATGATAAAGACAAGAATTTGCAAGACTTTTTCTTCGAAGACATGTTCAAGAAGCAGACAAAAGAGACTTGGCTGGTGAAATCAAAGCAACAGCACCTCTTCCCAGCTTCAAATACTTCTTATAAACACCGCGTAGTGTGTTCTCAGCAGCTCTCGAGTGAATGAAAGCTAGAAGCTTTGCGCAATCCCTGTTTACACAAACACATAGACTTATTTCCTTATCAACATAATGATCACAAAGTTGCTTATAAAAAAGATAGAGAACAAGAAGAAGACTAACATGATTTGAGATTCAGAGTAGCCTGTGTGGTATTTCAGAGTATCAGTCCAAGTTGGGGTCTTGTTCAAGCAGCATCTGGCTGTGTAGACTGCTGATGCAGCCAACATGGAAGGACAGAACATTAAAGTGTCGTAATGCATCATACCCAACTCAGCTAGAAAGTGAACCATGTTCTCCAACTTTGAGTTAGAGCTTGAGGCTTTGATAAACCTCACTAGGAACACATACTGTGTTGGAACTGTTAAGTACCATTCAAGAGTTCCCAAAATGGTTTTCTCCATGACCAGAAGTTGTTTGTTGTTGTAGGAGTTATCTGTCACATACACCAAATCCTCGACCTGAGTAGGCCAGATTTCTTCGTACTTCGAAGCTATGAGCAAAGCACTAACACCTACAAGTTGTAGTTCTTCTCTACGCACAGTTTTCAGAGATAGAAAACGATCAGTTATGTTGACAGTGAGGTAGAGAGTCTCGGGAGAGAGATCAAACTTGGCATGAACTTCTACAAGCCAATCTATAAGGATTGATCTCATCTTCTCATTAATCTGAGATTGTGTATGCATATACATCTGAGGTTTGCTCTCATTCTGGAATAAAGAACAAAACAACAAACTTAGAGAAACATCACTTAACTTATCAATAAACACTACAGAGGATATTCGACTACCTCAACTTCTTTGTAGAAAGTGTACATGTCCTCAACATACTCAACAGCAGCAAGATCATTTTCTTTGTCCACATAATCAATATCCAAAGTCTTCGAAGCAGCCTAAGTATGCATCCGAATAAACCATATAATCAGGAGACTATTCTTTCAATGTCAAAACAAAATAAACAAAAAAAATATTTCTACCTTGCTTCGAGCATCGAGAACCGAAGAATATGTCACTTTCTTCTTGGACAATACAGCTGCATCATTTCTCTTCACGTCTTTAGCTTTTGTAACCTCGTTTGTATCAAGACTAATCTCGATCACTTCAATAGGTTTCGATGCTTTAACAGCTCGTGTTTCTTTTTGAACTACATCTTGTTTTGTAGTAACAGCATGAACTGGAGCCTTGTCTGGATTGACTTTCTGTTTAGAATTGAGAACAAAACTAAGATTTAACAATCAAAACTAGAAGATTAACAACCACACCAAAGATTTGAAAAAAGAATTTAAAAACCCACCTTTTTATTAGGAGCGGCTGCAACTTGTGCGTTTTCAAGCAACTTATCACGAAAGTGACGAGTACTCGGGCGATTAGTCTTTCCTCCTTCGACTCCAGGAAGAGAATCAATGTTTCCAATGTCGCCAAGAGCGCGACGATTCTTTGCTTCCCCCATTTTCAAGTCTACGAGATCATCTGAGAAACCAACCCATCAAGATTTAGATCCTTTGGAAACTCGAGATGCCTTAGGGATTCCAGAATACCAAAGTCACCAACTTTCAGTAACAATCGAATCAGAAAACAAAATTCGAAGATCACAAACCTCTAACTGGTTGAGGACGAAGAACGGGCCTAGTCGCCATGATTTTTCTCTTTCGATTTGCAGACTCTTTGTTATACTCTAGATTCTTCAGTGTGGAGATTCTGAAAGAATGAGAAGAAGAGACGTTGGAGTTATAAGGAAAAGAGGAGGAGCCAATTATAAGCATATAATCTCCCAACGGTCAAATTTTTTAGGGGGCTTTGATTTCTAGCCGTTGGATTATGAGCTTCATATCTAACGGTGGACGAAATAGTAGTTTTGTTTATTTGCGACTGCGAGATGTATGAACATTACAGTGAATGTGTAAGAGTAGAAATAGTTATAAAGATTTCATACTTTTATTTTCCTTTAATGACCATGATATAGCAAATGGGGAATACCCTAACATTTAATAGAATTCTGCTAAATATTGAAGACTGAGAAGACGGAGGACTAAACTGCAATTTAGGAATAAAACACATTTATGTTTTAAAAAAAAAGGAGAGAGTGAAAAACTCAGCCATTGTTATCGTTAAACTTTTTTCTTGCTTTTAATTCTCTGAACTTATTAGTAACTCACTGTTTGGGGATTCCGTCTAGGAGAACCGGGAGTGAGTTATTGAAATTGTTGTTTTATGAATAGCAATTTCGTAAGCTTCCTTTCAATATCCATTTCAATATTTCTCACTATAATTTCTATATTAAAGGTATCAGAGCTCAACGATCTTCAGAATCAATGGCGGAAATAAGACCCTTAACCCGCTCACAAGCGACAGTGCAAGAGGGAAGGCTTTCTATGGCCGATGAGTTGACGGTGAAGCTCGAGAAGATGATTTCAAATCAACGAGAGCTAGCCTTGAAGGAACAACGTCGTCAGTTTGAAGAACATAAGTGTTTGTATGAGGAACAGAGAAAACACAATGCGGAGGTAGATTTGCGATTGAATCACATGAGTGATAATATGGCGAAAGTTTTCAATGTGGTTTAAGAGTTGCGAGAGGGAAATGTGAGCGCGAACTCGGGATCTTCTGGAAGAATCGATCCCGAAATAGACAAAGAGTCTCCAGGCGTGAGTAAACCACGTCCTGCTCCGATCGTTACTCTAGTCAAAACACCGTCAGCAAAACTGGAGGAACAAATACTAAGATCATCGTCAGGTATTAACGCTTTCACATGACCAAACAATGGCTATAATAACTTATTTAGGTTAGGCAAAATTGAGTTTCCTAGATTTGATGGTTTGCGATATAGTGAATGGTTATTTAAGGCGGAGCAATTTTTTCAATCGACTTCACACCGGATGATCTTAAGGTTAAGATAACATCAGTTCACTTCGATGATGATGCTGCTCGTTTCCACTAATCTTTGATGTAGTCAGGTTATGGATTTCCTCTCACTGATTGGGTGGGTTACAATATTCGATTGAAGGAAAGATTTGTCATGGTGGATGATGATTCGATCGCATAAATGAAGAAGTTATATGAGACAAATGGTATTGATGATTATCATCAGAAGTTTGAGGCCTTAAAAATTTGAGTAGAGATGTTTGCAGAACAATTGTTGAGTAACTATTTAGCTGGCTTAAGAAGGGACACACAAATGCATGTTCGTATGTTCTCTCCAAGGGACATTCGACATTGCTTGTTGTTAGGAAGGTTATATGAGTCTGCTCATCCTTACAAAGCCAGAGATGTAAGTGGAAGTGGATTACGTAAGGGAGAGCCACCTTCAGTCCAAATGAGTAGTCTGTTTGAGAAAAAACCGATAGAGGAAGTCAGAGGTTACAACAAGGACAAAGTTAAACCAACTTTTGTACCTTTTTTATCAGAGGCAAAGATGGAGGATAGGCGTAACAAAGGTTTATGTTATAGATGTGATGAGAAATACACTCCTGAGCACTATAAGACTGCCCACCCTAGGAAAAAGCAATTGTATTGCTTGGAAGTAGATACTTATGGTGAAGATTACGACTTAAGGATGGAGGCAGAGGAAGATGAAAAAGAAGACCTATCTAAAGTGCCTCAGATATCTGTCAATGCATTAATAAGAGTCACAGGTTATCAGACTATGAAGGTAAAAGAAATTTATGATAAGAAGCCGATCTATATCTTGTTAGACACTGGTTCAACTCATAACTTCTTAGATGCAGAAGTAGCTAAAAGATTAAGGTGTGAGTTAAAAATGGCAGGAATGTCACATGCTTCTGTCGTCGGGGAAGGAAAATTAGGCATTATTGGTAACGTAGAGCGATTTAAATGGAAGTTTCACAATACTGATGTGATGACTTTATGGTGGTGGATTTGGGAGGTTGTGATGCAGTACTTGGTGGCAGAAATTTGGACCACTTACTTGGGATTTGACAAAGTTGGAGCTGAGTTTTGTATTTGAGAAAAGGAAGGTGGCATTGAATGGTAAAAGAAAGGGTTATGTCCGAGAAGTCAAGGCTAGAAAGATAAGTGCATATCAAGAACAGGGAGCTCAATTATCCATGATCAACATTCATAATCTCCAGGAATCTAAAGCACATGGAGAATTATACTCAGTGTAAGCAGAAGAAAATGACAATTTGTGCGTGGTAGAGGAAGTGTTATAGGACTTTCTGGACGTTTTTGAGGAGCCACATGCATTACCGCCGATAAGAACAAATTTTGATCAAACTATACCACTGTTAGAAGGTTCTAATCCGGTAAATCAACGTCCTTACATGTATAACCTACATCAAAAGAATGAAGTTGATAAAATTGTAAAGGAATTAGTGTCAAATGCTACAATTCAGAACAACAACAATCCTTATGCATCACCGGTGGTTTTGGTGAAGAAAAAAAATGGTTCTTGGCGACTTTGCGTGGATTATCGAAAACTGAATGGGATGACAGTTAAAGACAGGTTTCCCATTCCCTTAATCGAGGACTTGATGGATGAACTGGAAGGATCCATCATATACTCTAAGATAGATCTTCGAGCAGGTTATCATCATGTCCGAATGGTTGCAGCAGACATTCAAAAAACGACATTTAAAACTCGTACGAGACATTATGAGTATTTGGTAATGTTGTTGGGACTAACCATCGCACAAGCCACATTCCAAGGATTGATGAATTGGGTTTTTAAAGCATTTTTAAGGAAGTTTGTCCTAATATTTTTTGATGACTTTCTCATTTACAGCTCATCCAAGGAGAAGCATTTAGAACATCTTCGGCAGGTTTTTGGTCTCATGAAACAGCACAGTTTATATGCTAAGAAGAGTAAGTGTGCGTTTGCAACGAGTAAAGTAGAAGATCTCGGACACCACATATCAGTTGAGGGTGTCTCTACTGATCCAAGTAAGGTTCAGGCGGTAAAAGAGTGGCATATTCCTACAAGTTTAAAACAACTCCGAGGATTTGTCGGTTTTGTTGGCTATTACATGAGATTTGTACGATGTTTTGGAGTACTGGCTCGACCTTTGACAACACTGACGAAAAAAGATGCATTTGTGTAGTGTGAAGAAGCACAAAATGCTTTTGAGATCCTGAAGAGAACACTATGTGAGGCACCAGTTTTGGCCTTACCACTTTTTGATCAGCTGTTTGTCGTTGAAACAGATTCTTGTGGGCAAGGTATAGGCGCAATATTAATGAAAAATGGTCATCCATTAGCATATATTAGTAGACATCTCAAAGGTAAACAATAAACTCTCTCTATATATGAAAATGAATTGTTGGCGGTTGTCTTTGCAATGGATAAGTGGAGACACTACTTGCTTCCTCAACATTTCGTCATTAAGACTGACCAATGTAGTCTTAAATACCTATTAGAGCAGCTGTATAACACTCTAATACATCAATAATGGTTGCCTAAAATGCTGGAATTTGACTACGAGATTCAATATAAGCAAGGGAAATATAAAGTCGCTGCAAACGTGTTATCTCGGATAGAGGGAACCACTGTACTTCACATGGCCATGTCGGTATTGGAATGTGATTTCCTGAAAGATATTCAGACATGCTACACTGAAGATGTGAACGTTATGACCATCATTGAGGCTTTAAAATAGAATAGTACTTCTAAGAAACATTACACTTGGTTTCAAAACATAATGCGGAGGAAGAGTAAGATCGTGGTGACACAAAACACTCAACCTTGAGAGAAAATCTTAGAATGGTTGCATTGTGCAGGTACCAGTGGTCATTCAGGGAGAGATGCGACTCATCAGTGAGTCAAAGTTCTTTTCTATTGGAAAGGAATGGCTAAGGATATACAAGTATACCTCCGAAGCTGTCAAGTATGCCAACGTTGTAAATATGATTCACAAGCTTATTTGGACCGAACTGTTTTCCTTACAGGGTGTTCAACTTCTGTATTCGAGTGCCTACCACCCTCAGAGTGACGAACAAACTGAGGTGGTGAATAGAGGACTCGAAACATACCTTCACTTCATTACAAGTGATAAACCTTAACTTTGGAGTAAATGGTTACCCCTAGCCGAGTATTGGTATAATTATACACGTCATACAACTATCAACATGTCTCCTTATGAAGTTGTTTATGGCCAAGCACCTCCTATTCACTTACCTTACTTCCCGGGAGAGTCTAAAGTAGCAGTGGTGGCACGAAATCTTCAAGAACGTGAGAGTATGTTACTGATACTGAAATTTCATCTCCTCTGCGCTCAACACCGCATGAAGGTGTTTGCCGACCAGCATCGAACAAAAAGAGACTTTGAAGTGGGTGATTATGTATATGTCAAGTTACAACCATATAGGCAACAATCAGTGGTGGTTCGTAGTAACCAGAAACTGGCTCCTAAATACTATGGCCCCTACAAAATTCTGGACAAATGTGGTCAAGTCGCCTACAAGTTGGATTTACCGTCTTCTTCCCTTATCTATTCAGTTTTCCACGTTTCACAACTCAAAGTTCTCATAGGTAATGTCCCTACTTCTACTTTGTTACCTACCTTGGTTCATGATGTATTGGTGAAGGAACCCGAGAGAATTCTGGAACGGAAGATGGTCAAAGATCAAGGAAGAGCCACTACTATGGTGTTGGTTAAATGGTCTCATTTGCTAGAGGAGGAAGCTACTTGGGAGATACTTTTCATGTTAACAAGGAAATTTCCATACTTGAAACCTTGAGGTCAAGGTTCCCTTAAACAGGGGTGATTTGATATAGCAAATGGGGAATACTGCAACATTTAAGAGAATTCTACTAAAATACTGAAAACTGAGAAGTTGGAGGACTAAGCTGCAATTTAGAAATAAAACACATTTACGTGTTAAACAGAAATGAGAGAGAGTGAAAAACTCAGCCATTGTTATCGATAAACTTTCTTCTTACTTTTGATTCTCTGAACTTATTAGTAACTCACTGTTTCTCGGGGATTCCGTGTAAAAGAAACGGGGATGAATTATTGAGATTGTTGTTTTATGAATAATAATTTTGTAAGCTTCCTTTCAATATTTCTCACTGTATATATTAGACCAAATCCGAGATTTCGTTACCTATTTATTCCTTCCTAATGACCAAGTTTCGAGTTCTTAATTAATATTAAATTCAAATCGCATGTTTTGTCCGTTTTTCTTCTCTTTTTGAGGCAAAATTGTACTACCATTTGTTTTTATTCTTAGTAGTAACGATTTAAATCGTTCTTTTTTTCATTGTAGTTCATATAAGTAACAGTCTAACAATAATATGTTGGTGCCATTTGGTTATTGATTAGGCTAAGAGCATCCACCACAATGTAGATCATTTAGAATATAGTAAGTCCACTAATTTTGATTATTGTTAATTGATTAGTGCTGTTTATTAAAAACAACAAAAGGAATTCCAAAAGTGTAGTTTATATTTCCTTCAAACTAATTGGTTTCTTCATACTCATAAGAGTCCTTAATGTCAGTAATCCGAATATCAAAAATAAACCTCGTCATTTTACACCGTTTCACCAGCAAATGACGTCAAAAAAAAAAAACTATCGAATTGAAATCAAATAATCAAAATTTTATATTTTTTTAGATTAAAATCTTGGAGAAATGGAGATGTCAGACTATATATTGCCAAATTTAGTTATTGAGTTCATAATGAAACCATTCGCACATCTAATTGAATCATCATACAAAATCCATTTCTCCAATTTTCAATTATACAAAAAAGGACAAAAACATAAAATTTGGCGGTGAGGTCAGGTACCGTCGCCAAATTTCTCCATTCGCACATCTAATTGAATCATTATACCTCCACCGTTTTCAGGCTCAAAGAAACAAACCAAATTGATAAAAGCAATACAAGAAAGATGATGAAGAAACTGTCTGCATAAGACTAACACAGAAACAAACTTCAAATCACAGGAAACAACAACAGAGTAGAAAAGCCCTAATATGCAGAGAAGATAAACCCTAGAAGCCCTTGAGAGCTGATAAGGGGATTCGCGAGGGTTTATATATACATATGAAGGGAGTGTCATGTGAAATTACGCTTCTAACATTTGTAAGTCTGATTTACTCGTCGATGGGCTTATCCGGGTTTGGGTTAGTATCTAAAGGGCCTTCGGACAATTATATATTCATGTTACAGGTTGATCAAATTTTGTGACCACGCAGGACAAGGAAACACCAAAGTGTAGATTGAGAATTTGGTGCTTGGTCGATTTGCTTTAACACACCAAATCTTATGATCCTGCGACGACAAACTGTTTCCAGAACATGTGTCATTTGTTTCAAGATAAAAGATTCACAATGATGAATAAAACATTTTTACACTGATTGATACAAAGCTTTACAAGAGAGGATAAAGACCAAATTTTTCTTAACAAATTCTTTTTCTCGGGCTCATAATAACTTCCTCTTCTTCACACTCTCTTTCTCATACGTAATCCAGTTAGTGACTCACGAGCGGCAACCTCTCTGTTACCAATCATCATCCAGACTAGCCCGATGAAAACACATTACAGTGCACATGAATATGAAGAACGATGTGAACTCTATGAGCATTGCACCAGTCTCAATCATCTGTGCGTGCCTTAGAATTATTGGGATAGCTAGGCTTCCCACTGTTGATGCTCCCGTCAAAAACTTAGCTGCATCTATCCATCTGCGTTTTTAAAGAGCTAGTAAATTTGGCAATCAATGTTTGTGTAGTTTGAAGTAGCAGTGAAGTCTCTAGTAACTAACCCGCCACCATCACGACTTATAAGGAATTGGGTTGAGCCTCCTCCAAAGAACATACATGGCATAGGCACCACTACATACATGAGTGCTGATAGCATTGGCCACCAGTTACTATATATCGCGCATGCCTGACCATTGCAAGCAAATAGTTATCGCTAATTCGCTATTGTCTACAGATGACTATGACATGGTACAACAAGGGAATTGCAAGATATCATATATGTAAATCTGATGATTGTTTCTTCTTCTAGTTGTATTGCAACAAAAAAGCTAAATCTAGGTAAGGACCAGATTCGAGTCTGAGGAGAGAGATGCTGAATTTAGAGAACTTGTTGAAATAATCTTAAGTCATTTAATACCAGGATCTGTAGATTGCTATAATTACACGTACCAGGATCTGTAGGAGGATACTAGATGAAAACATGAAAGCAAGTCCAGCAAGTCTGCGCATCAAGAAAAACAAATCTGTGAGATCATGAGAATGCACTCGGATGTGCTAACAAAGTAGTAGAAGAGCTTCAAGACTTAAGACTTACACTGTACCAAAACAGCAATTTAAGCATTCCAGGAGTTATCCGCATAGGAGATTATGAAAAAGAATAGCAAACCATGAGTGAGTTTGAACATTTCAAAGCCCAGAAACCCTAGCTCATAAAGTTAACAAATCATGATGCCTTAAGAACCGAAATCAGAGCAAATCGAGCTAAAGTAAATACCACCAACAGATGTTTAATTCCGCATATATCTAAACGTATACATGAACACGGAGCAAGGAAATTTGTCCACTTAAATCTGATTCGATTCCATCGGGAAATGATACAACAGAAAGAGAAATGAAGTACCTTCGATGGTCATCGCCATATCGGAAAATGAGAAAGCTCTGATTACCGGAGGTTGACTCTTCACCGATCGCCGGTGACGGGAAAAGAGAATGTGCGAATTTCTTAAGAGAGAGAAGGAAGGGAATCACGATTGGAAGAAAATCAAAATGTCGTCACTAACCCAAAGTATGACCGGCCAAAATTGGTTTTCTCACGTTTACCGATTCCAACCTTCTGGTTTGGTTAGTTAATTTATTCTGGTAATATAATTGGGCTTTTTGATATATTAACAATATAGTCCTTCTGTTCAAAATTGCATAGTCCGGTTATTACACAGTGAATTATCACTACTGCAAGTCATGCACATAATATCTGCACCTAAGAAGTCGAACCTGAATTTGACTCGAAACCAAAAATAAATCCAAATCTAAAATATCTAAATACTTGAATGGATTCAAAAATTTAGAATTTTAAAAAGCGAACCAAAGACCAAACTGTACCCAAAAATCTGATTTTATAATATTTTAGGTATTTTTAGAGTATTCTATGAGTATTTTTTGTTATATATATATATATATATTGAATATGTAGGTATTTTAAGTATTTGTTTTGGTATTTTAAGATTTTTTCAAATAGATTTTGTTTCTTTAAATTAGGATTCGAATCGATCCAAATTTGAATGAAGCCAATCCAAAACCGAATCAAAATAGTAACAAGTCCTATATTAATATAAAACTAGGTGAGTGCCCGTGCTACGCGGCGGGATCCTTTCTTAAGTTATGTCATTTTGTTGCAAATTTTTTAAATTTTGGGAGAACTATGAGAGGTTTATTACGGAAAGAGAAACAAATGTTTTAAATATTGATGAATAATATTTCGGCTGAATATTTTGTTAGTAGTCGAGATTACTTTAATGAATATTGGCCATGTTCAAGTGGTTGAACTTGTTATTCTCGGTTTTTTTCTGTAGAATATAGAACCACTAAAATTACAACATTGAAGTCTTTCATACATTAATATGGGTATTTATTGTATATGAAATTACATGTGGCATAATAGTAACGATTGTTGAAAATCTCTTTTTATACGACATTTTTAATGGCTGATTTGTTTTCTTATTATGTGGTGGCACTCCAAATACGTAGTCCTTCTTTTGATGTGACGCGAAATAAAGCAACATAGAGTCGGCCATGACTAAATACAGGCTTGGGTCGAAAGATACCCACATTTTGTAAACTTTGGCCTTGACTTTTGTTTATTGTCATTGCATAACAAACTCTAACAGGGAATTTTCGTCTTCGCATTTTATATGGACAATTTGTATTTGCCGTTGTCATGGTGATCCTTGGTATAAACACTTTTTTCTTGACATTGGTGCTGGTTAGTACCTCTACTTCAAGTACCTTTTCACCTAAATGAGTAACAAGCATTCTAGTCTCGTTGTATAAACCTTGCTTTTGGTTTATGTTTCTTAACAATATGATTGGGGCATACTGCTTCAAAGGTAGGTGATGATTTGGTAATCCCGAACACTTGAGTGCATTTAGGTACTATGTAGTGTATACAAGATTAACTCCATCAAGGTCATCATCATCGGCGATACTATCAGCACTAAAATACTCTTTCATGTCACCTCCAATTTTTACTAAGAAGAAATCATTTAACTTATCAACATTTTCATTCCTTGGTGTTAGGATGGCACGACCTCGCAGATATGCACGGTTTTGGAAAGAGTTTTCGAGATTTGGGAATGTTGCTTTCTTCATTTCTCTCAATGAGTTTTCTCCTTTTTCCAAGACTAATGTGTCTTTGATCTCTATGTAGTAATTTTCTAGAGACGCTTCATTCAGAGTATTGACACTTTTAGCCTCGCCATTCCTGACTTGTAAAATCCATGCAACAAAGTTTTTTTCGTCTTGCTTCACTCTCATGTTTTTGGTAAGGGTGGCAACGTAGCAAATTTCCCAAATGTAAGATCTATTAAGTGTTGCTAAAATTGTATCTTGTCTGCTTCCTTGTGAGATGACTGGTAATGTTTGTCTGAAACCTCCACCTAACAAAATTGTCTTTCACCCAAATCGTTTCGCTTCTGCATCTCGGTCGGTAAAACTCATTATATCTCTTAATGTGCGATATAATGCTTCAAAAGTGTGACAATGTGCCATTGGTGCTTCATCCCCTATGATTAGATCGGCAGTCTCAACCAATTCTGCGAGCATTGTTCTTGGTTTGATATCACACATCGAGTCTTCATAGAGAAATGATGGTTACTTGAAGGACTGCATGAATTGATGAACTTACTGATATCTTGGTTATCAATTTGATATATTGATATTTTTGAAAACCCCCTTTCAGGGGAAAATTTCCAGAGAGAATGATGAAGCAGGTGCAGTTTTTTAAAGTTTGGAAATAAGGCAAAATTATTGACCTCTGGTTTAGCATGTATTATGGCCTCATGGACCAACGATTAGGCTGAAATGAAATTGTACATTAGGTGATAATCATTTATTTGTTAAGCATATTGATCGAAGAAGTAATAGAGGGAAGGTTAATTTTTGTTTCACAGAATTGTATGGATTTGAGTAGGTTAATTTTTTATGATGATGTCGTTTTAACTTATATGATGTGTGTTTAATCTGATAATGCTATTGGTTGATTATGAGAAATTAAATTGCTGATGTGTCAACACCAGAAGAGACAACCCTGCTTTTATATATATAATTTTCGGATCCAAAAAAGCATGACCCTAACCAACCCGAGAGCTCGAATATCGAGGGCAATTGCAACCACTTGACACGAGTGATCGTTAGATCAAAAGGAGAGAAAACAAGTGGACGCCCCCATGATCCTAAGTCTTAACTAGGTCACAATGAAAACTTATTTGCAGACGAAAGTAATTTTCACAATTTGGGAATTTAATGGTTTCTACATATGTATGTATTCAGCAAATTATAGAGATGTCAATAATTCCAAATATCATCATCATTTTGGCCATGTTTTTTTTTCTTGTTTCTTTTTTGATGCATATAGTGGTTTTGTAAATTTTTGTCCGTGAACAAAAACAAATCTCGTGGATTTGGTCATTATAAATCTACGAAATTGTCATTTCATTTATTGTAGATTTTATTTATTACATGATTTCCTTCTTATTACTTCCCAAAACTAATATTGTCTATTTTGTAAAAAATAAAATAAAAACAAGTCAGCCGTCAAAACAAAACAAGGAGAACAGGCCAGGAGAGCTAATCTGAGTCGTTGCCTCTGTTTACTGGCTCGGACCGACCTCGTACCTTTGCCTGTCACCGAGCACAGCATAGAGGCTACGCCATCTCCGCCTTCGTTCATTCACGACGAAGCGACGACTCCACCGCTTGGTCTTGGACTTGGCTTGTGAGGTATAAAATCCCTAAGTTGTTACTGATCAACGCTTTTGTGTGTTTCGGGGGAGCGAGGCGGAGATCATCTTCTCCTATGTCTACTTGCAGTTTTCTTTCGTCCTTTTCTTCTTCGTTAGCCTCTCGATTTCGTCTCTAGCGGCTGCAAAATTTCGTCACTACAGAGTCTAAGTTCTTTTTTTTCAGGCTTTGCGGTAAGTATTTGTTAAACCCTAATTATTGCAACCTTGGTCGTTTATCTCTTCGTTTACAGTCTAAATTACAGATGCATTCCTCTGCTTAGCCGTCTCTCTTAGTGTTATTCTTAGGGTTTATGTTCCAATGATATGACCTTTTTGCACATTTTCCCGCTAGTGTGATCTTAGGGTTTTTTGGAATTGAATGTGATGACTTGGGGTTGATACTGTCAAGTGATCAATTCTCTAGCTTCATCGAAGCTTCATTATTATGGCAACAGTGCAAGACTTAATTCTCTACACCTTTTAATGGATTTCTATCATTTTGTTTTAAGGTAAACAAGCTCTTAGGTGCAAAAATGGTTGGGCTTGAAGATGGTACTGAGGGAGAGAGGTCACCAGTTGTCGAGAACGGTTTCTCCAATGGATCTCGGTCTTCTCCTAGCACGGGTGTTTTGTCCCCATCTCAAAAGACCATTCAGGGAAACGATACGCTGTCTTATGCCAATATTTTACGGGCAAGAAACAAGTTTGCGGATGCGCTTGTTCTATATGAGACTATGCTGGAGAAAGATTGCAAGAATGTTGAAGCTCACATTGGCAAAGGGATATGCTTGCAAACACAAAACAAAGGGAATCTAGCTTTTGATTGTTTTTCTGAAGCAATCAGGTTGGATCCGCACAATGCTTGTGCCCTCACGCACTGTGGTATACTTCATAAAGAAGAGGGGCGCCTTGTAGAAGCTGCTGAGGTATTCTATCACATTTTTCTTTGCTGGTTTGCATTAGAGGGTGCAGCACTAGTTAGACCCTAAAACTTGTTAACCAGTGATATGCATTAGATTACTTTTCTAGGTAAACTAATCTTTAACTATAGATCATCATGCTTTGCACAGTCATACCAGAAAGCACTGATGGCAAACGCATCATACAAACCAGCAGCGGAGTGTTTAGCCATTGTTTTGACTGACCTCGGAACTAGCCTGAAGCTGGCAGGGAATACTCAGGAAGGAATTCAAAAGTATTATGAAGCCCTTAAGATTGACCCGCACTATGCTGTAATTTTCCTGTTCCTTCACCAATATGCAGTGTTTAATCTGGCTTGCCCTGGTACCATTTAACTGATTCTCTAATTCATTATGTTACAAATTGTTATGCAGCCTGCATATTACAACTTAGGTGTTGTATACTCGGAAATGATGCAATATGACAATGCCTTGAGCTGCTACGAGAAGGCTGCAGTTGAGAGGCCTATGTATGCCGAAGCATATTGTAACATGGGTGTCATATATAAGAACCGTGGTGACTTGGAGATGGCAATCAATTGCTATGAGAGGTAACGTGTCTTTATTTAATTGCTATGTTTTGATTGGTGTCTTGCTGCTTTGTTGAAGGTTCAAGTGTGGGACTGATCTTTTTCCTTTTTATGTCATTAGATGTCTAGCTGTATCTCCAAACTTTGAGATTGCGAAGAATAATATGGCTATAGCGCTGACGGATTTAGGAACAAAGGTACTACTAGTTAACTTTGACGAGCGCCTTCTGGAAATTCATTACTTTCGTTTTGTTTAGCTGGCCTTTGTGCTGTATGTGCTCTTTGATTTGTAACAGCAATGGTATAGCGACTGTTCTTTGCTGGTGAAGTGTTCCGCCATATAATCTTCATTTTGTAGTTCACAGTTTTGTAGTCCTCCTATTTTCTGTTGGGGAGTAGCTGTTCAGCTGTAAGTTCATCTGAGTTGACAATTATATTTCAGGTTAAACTTGAAGGTGATGTGACTCAAGGAGTGGCATATTACAAGAAGGCCCTGTATTACAACTGGCACTATGCAGATGCTATGTATAATCTTGGGGTGGCTTATGGTGAAATGCTGAAGTTTGACATGGTATTTAATATGTGATTTATTCTTTTCTGTAAGTCAGTAATTCTGTGCTTCTATCTACACGTTTAATCCTTCCTTCACCCCGGAACTTGCATGATGTAGTTTTCTATATGTTGAGTTTGTCTAACTATATCTGCATCCTTCTTCCCATATTCTCATTGTTAATACAAAACTCTGCATGTACTAGATCCTCTGTATATTAGAGTGGAAAATGTAGAGCCAATGATGAAATATGTCTGGTCATGGTTGTGTTTTCTATGTGCAGGCAATTGTCTTCTATGAGCTTGCTTTCCACTTCAATCCGCAATGTGCTGAGGCTTGCAACAATTTGGGAGTACTTTACAAAGACCGTGACAACCTTGATAAAGCTGTGGAATGCTATCAGGTATTATATTCTGTGGATGTCTGCATTGTTTCGTGAGTGATTCATTGTAATTGGTGGCTTATAATATCTTTCAACCTGTGTAGATGGCTCTATCAATCAAACCAAATTTTGCACAGTCGCTTAATAACCTTGGTGTCGTCTACACAGTCCAGGTTTGATGTAGATTAAGGGTGGCTCACAGTTATCTTAATTAATCACCAGAGTCAATATGCCAGTTTCTCTGATATGACAGGGTAAAATGGATGCTGCTGCCAGCATGATTGAGAAGGCCATTCTTGCAAATCCTACGTATGCAGAAGCTTTTAACAACTTAGGTTTGGTTTCTCCTATTGTGACCACTGCTTGAAAATTATATTTCTTTCAGTTTTAGATTTTATGTTTTTTTTCTACGTTCCTAGTGGTAAGTGTCATGTAGTTCCTGTTTTAACAAGTGTCATGCAAATGTAGGTGTTCTTTACAGAGATGCTGGAAACATAACTATGGCTATTGATGCTTATGAGGAATGCCTCAAGATAGACCCAGATTCTCGAAATGCTGGCCAGGTATTTGTACTTTAGCGTGCTCTTCATCGTATGAGGTTGAAAGATATATGTTTTTCTAAACCTTCCCTCCTTTATGCAGAACCGATTACTTGCAATGAACTACATAAATGAAGGACTCGATGACAAACTATTTGAGGCTCACAGGTTCGCACATATATCAATAAAATGGATTTGTATTTTGTTGCTTCTATGGTACTTACAAGTAAAAAATACTTATGGACACAGAGACTGGGGCTGGCGTTTCACAAGATTACACCCACAATACACTTCATGGGACAATCTGAAAGATCCTGAGCGACCTATCACAATTGGATATATCTCACCTGATTTCTTCACTCATTCAGTATCTTATTTTATTGAAGCGCCCCTAACGCATCATGATTATACAAAGTACAAAGTCGTGGTCTATTCAGCAGTAGTTAAGGTAATATTTGTACTGAAGGTCTCCTTATGTAAATTTATATTCCCTCAAAGCAATTTATGTCCTCGTTTCTCGCGGCATCTTCCCCTTTGAGCAATCCTTGTTCTCTCATGGTATTGCAGGCAGATGCAAAAACATACAGGTTTAGGGATAAAGTGTTAAAGAAAGGTGGAGTCTGGAAGGATGTATATGGGATAGATGAGAAAAAGATAGCAAGTATGGTCCGAGAAGATAAAATCGATATATTGGTAGAACTCACTGGTCATACGGCAAACAACAAATTGGGTACAATGGCTTGCAGACCAGCACCTCTTCAGGTGAGATGATAGATTCTATCACATGTTCTTGTTTTGGAATTTGCCTTTGACTTTTTATTTCAAATTTACTTTAATTGGTTAAAATTTCAGGTTACTTGGATCGGCTATCCAAATACTACAGGATTGCCCACCGTTGATTACAGAATTACAGATTCTTTGGCTGATCCACCAGATACTAAACAGAAGTACGTTCTGGTTCATAATGAAATTAGTTTTTGTAGTGTGGCAGTGATCCAGATATAAACCTTAATATGTTTTTTTTTGTGTGTGTGTATTTGATTGCAGGCAGGTCGAGGAACTAGTTAGGCTTCCTGATTGTTTTCTTTGTTATACACCTTCCCCAGAGGCTGGTCCAGTTTGTCCAACACCTGCACTTTCCAATGGCTTTGTTACATTTGGTAGTTTCAACAATCTCGCAAAGGTTAGATTTCTGTCCTTGGATTCTGCACACCAATCTCTCGTGGTATGTCTCAGATGGTTTGACAGGTTTATCTCTGTGTGTTCTGCAAATCAGATCACTCCCAAGGTTCTACAAGTGTGGGCTAGGATACTGTGCGCCATTCCAAATTCTCGTCTAGTGGTAAAATGCAAACCTTTCTGCTGTGATAGCATTAGGCAGAGGTTTCTCACAACGCTGGAGCAGCTTGGGTTAGAATCAAAGCGTGTTGATCTATTGCCGTTGATTCTTTTCAACCACGATCATATGCAAGCTTATTCCTTAATGGATATTAGGTAAGACTTAAACAATGTTCTCTGAAAAATGGCAGTTCGGAGAATAGATTAACAAATTCGTTATTATTTAATGCAGTTTGGACACATTCCCTTATGCTGGAACAACCACGACTTGTGAATCTCTCTACATGGGAGTTCCATGTGTTACAATGGCTGGCTCGGTACATGCTCATAATGTTGGTGTCAGTCTTCTCAGCAAAGTTGGTATGCTCTCTACAAAGATAGGTTTCTTCCAAAATTCGTTGTTACCGGGAACATCTTTTAGCTAATGCAACCGTTTCTTGATTCAGGATTAGGACACCTGGTGGCGAAAAATGAGGATGAGTATGTTCAGTTATCTGTTGATCTGGCCTCTGATGTCACTGCTCTTTCTAAATTAAGAATGAGTCTCCGGGACCTAATGGCTGGATCTCCTGTTTGCAACGGTCCTTCCTTTGCTGTTGCTCTTGAATCTGCTTACCGGAATATGTGGAGAAAATATTGCAGAGGTGAAGTACCATCCTTAAGGCGAATGGAGATACTGCAAAAAGAGGTCCACGATGATCCCTTAGTCTCAGAAGACTTGGGACCTTCAAAACTCAGCGTTACTAGAGAAGCCACTTCTTCTCTCAAGGCCAATGGTTCTGCTCCAGTACCTTCTTTTTTACCAAACCAATTCTCGCAGCTCTCAAAGAGAATGGACTCCACTAGTTAAAGTCAAATGCAGTATAGATTTGAGATACCGGCAAAATCAAGCCTGACAAATCTGGGGAAGTAAAGAAAGGTCAATTTCTTTTGCAGATTCAGGAACCATATGGGAAAATATGTGAAAGCAAGACTCCATGAGCTCTTCCTGCTTTTTACTTCCAAGACTATAGGAACTAGATTTTAGAGTACCGGTTGTGTAGTAAAAAATGTTCAGTAAAACTATCCTTTTTTTTTGGTTCTGTCACTTATCACTCGTAGTTTAGCTATATATGATTCTTGGGAAGTCATTAGGTGGAAGTGGATCAGGAAATTTTCTTTCTCATTTGAGAGATCAAGTTGTTGTGTATTAATTGGGTTTGGTTTTAATGTGTTGGATATTGAATCATATTAATAGTAAATATAGTTATAGCTAAAGTTTTCAAATGCCTCCATCAAAATATGTAGTTATAATTAAACTTAAGTGACATAATTATAAATTATAAATTATAAATTATAAATGACTTCTGACTTTGTTTTATACTTTTATTGTATGTACAATGTTGCCAACTCCATATCTCTTAAATTAATTAGTGTGGAGAGAGTAAAAAAGCAATCAACTACTCTCTCCAATTCCCACTCCTACTCCATTGGTTCCACCAAAATCCTATAAAAGGGCCCAATCCTAATTCTCCATCACCAAAACATCAAACGTTCTTCAATTCCTTTTGAAAGCAACCAAAAAAAGTTATTAGTCTCAAGAAAACAGATAGAGAGACATGAAGAACGAATCTACCACCATTGATGTCCCTGCTGAATCAAGCTCAGCTATGAAAGGCAAAGCACCACTAATCGGTGTCGCTAGAGACCATACTGCTACTGGCTCAGGTGGAAACAGAGGTCTCTCCATCTTCGACTTCCTCCTCCGTTTAGCTGCCATTGCTGCAGCTTTAGCTGCTGCTGCAATGATGGGAACAAGCGACGAGACTCTTCCATTCTTCACACAATTCTCACAGTTTGAAGCTAGCTATGACGATCTTCCAACTTTCCAGTAAGACACATAGATATATTATTTTATTTCTTCAACAGCAAGTCAGCTAATCAGGTCATTTATTTTTACAGGTTCTTTGTGATTGCCATGGGCTTAGTTGCAGGATATCTTGTTCTGTCTCTACCTATCTCCGTCGTCACAATAATTCGTCCTCTTGCTACACCCCCAAGACTCCTCCTCCTTATTCTCGACACTGTATATACTACTCAAACCTCTTCAAATTATATAAACATTAGTGTTTAAGTATAATAATAAGAAAGAACTGTGTTTGGAACAGGCGGCTTTGGGATTTTGCGCGGCAGGTTCTTCATCAGCAGCAGCGATATCGTATCTAGCACACAATGGAAACACAAACACGAACTGGTTCCCCATTTGCCAACAGTTTGGAGACTTCTGTCAGAAATCTAGTGGAGCAGTTGTCTCTGCCTTTTTTTCCGTCTTCTTCTTCACTGTCCTCGTCATTCTCTCCGGCGTCGCTCTGAAAAGTCAATAGTCAAACCCTTTAGTATACATGTGTGTTACATATCATTTGTGTAATTACTCATCTTGCCTTGTGTTGTGAATTGTGTTGCATTCATCTTTTCTTAACGACAGTGAAAGTGTGTTTTGTAAAAAAACGAAATTATAATCGGATTATAAATGTCTCCTATATTAGTTTACCTGTCTTCGTCGTCCATATAATGTGTTTTAACATTCGGAAATGCTGGGAATATATTAGTTTACCTTATGTGGCATTATATCAGCGGACATCTCCTCTCCTCGTTTTTGGTCTAAGAGCAGCTTTAACGCTGATCTTCTTAAAAGTTCTTAAATTTTTTTTTTAAAAAACAAAGGAGCCAATCCGGGTTCGCCATTGGCTCCTTTATATTTTTTTTAAAAAAAAAAAGAAAAAAAAAAAAAAAAATTAAGAACCTTTTAGAAGAATCAGCGTTAAAGCTGTTCTAAGACCATCAAATTTCTCAAAAATTAGAAATACTAATATAATTTAATTTTACAATTTAATTTTTATTTTAAATATGAAATATGATGTAAAGGACTCTTGACTTCGTCACTAAATCCACTTAAGTCAGTTCTTTTAACTAATAGATTAGTAATTAAATTTACTTAAATCAGTTCATTTAACTAATAGATCAGCCAATTATGCCATAATATAAACTACAGTGGACAAAATAATATATGACTAATTATATAGTTATATATAGCATTTGAGAGATCATCTCCAGTTCATTAAAAGGATGCCACGTCACCCTTTCTTCTTCTCCTTCGTCTTCAACAGTAATGATACATTTTCTCGTCAATCTTCTCCACTTTCTCACCAAACCAAATTCGTGAAAATTATTTTCCCGCTTCATTTTGATGACAGTTAGACTACAGCGACCTGCTCTTGTATCGTCAAGGTAACAAAAATTGGCTTAAGTAATCAAGATTAGTTCCCTTCAATTTTCTGATCCTTGCGAGAAATCTAGTGGAATTACTTTTGGGTTTTCTCCTCAGCCATATTCACCAGCGTTCTCTTCGAAATTGTTCATGAATATGATCTTCCGAGTCTTTCCCTTATACCCTCACTGATGGTTTTAGGAACTTAGCTCTTACCTTGTTTTTGGGTCAAAATTCCTACCTGAGGATTATTTTTAATTTAAACAGAGTTGAAAAGTAGCATGTATGAGTTGAAAATTTAATTTAAGTTTGTACTATCCTCATGCTATTAGTGTGTATATGTTTCGCCGAATTGTATCAAGATTTTAGATTGATAGATGGAATTAATTTGTCCTCGATTGTTCAGTTCTTGTTTCCATTCCTCTTAGAAATTTATGTAAGGATGGACTAGATTTCAATTGATCTCTGTTGTAAACATTAGAGTGGAAAATGCGTAGTTTATGCAAAAGGTTGATAGAGGAACTGAGAGGCCAATGATGTAGCTCTATATAAGGAATTCTTTTGTTGCCAATAGTCCATTCTTGTGATTTTTGGTGCTTTCTTAATCATCAATCTCGCCTTTGTAGCCCTTCAAAACCATGTTTGCCAAAGATGTCCATTGTAACTTTCATATCCTGTAAAAAGGCTGTACACTTGGAATCTTTATCGAATGTCTGGAGCAATCGTAGGAGCCAATTGTTTGTAAGATATGGGTTTTTGGAAAGGAGCAATAGCTATCTTTACAAGAAAAAATCACAGAGGCTGTTCCTGGCATCTGCTGAAGATGGAGTGGCCATTAATGGAAATCCCCAGTCAAGATCTAACTCTAATTTTGGGGAGAGGACGAATAATTTCTCAGCATTAGTACAAGATGAAAACAACTGTGATGGACTCATGCAGTCTCTGCAAGATGCTGCCAGAATGATTGAACTGGCAGTTGAAGAGAAGATCACTCCTTCCAAATTTTCATGGTTTTCTGCGACATGGCTAGGTGCTGATAGAAATGCATGGGTGAAGACTCTTTCCTATCAGGTACGTATGGGCCTTGTAGATGAGCTCGCTTATTTTTTCACTAACCCTTGATGGAGTTTACATAAGTTTTAAACCTTCTTTCCACTTGTTAACAAAGTATTTCTTGTCAATGTTTTATCTCCATTATTCCCTCTCAACTTAGATTCATGATTCACAGGCTTCTTTGTACTCCTTACTACTAGCAGTAAATGAGATCTCATCTAGAGGAAATAACAGAGATGAGGATATTAATGTCTTTGTTCAAAGAAGGTACTGCACGAATTTTACTTATTGAATCTGGCATTTGACGTGAACACAACATTTCAATACGTTTTTGCCTCCACGTTCTTGTCAAGAGATTACTTTTTTTCTTTTCTTTTTCTAATACATGGTAGATAGCTATCTGCAATAGCTAAGCTATTGATTGCAATGGGTAAGTTGGCTTTCTGAGTCAGGCCATCTCTTCGGGCTAAATTATTCCTAAGTTCAGCATGGCTATTTCAACTAATAACAAAAACTTTCTAGTTTTTGCGTAGATTGTACTGCTTTGTGTTATATAATTCCAGCATATATCCTTTCATCAATGTTGGAATTCGGGAACTGATCATTGCTGTCAAACACTTAACGTTTGAGTTTTTGTATTTTTTTTATTTTGCTTATGTTTAACTTTGGCATTATACAGCTTATCACGCCAAGCTGCTCCCCTTGAGAGTATGATGCGAAATAATCTATCTGCCAAACATCCTCAAGCCTGTGAATGGTTCTGGTCAGAGCATGTTCCTTCCGTGGTGACATCTTTTGTAAATTTTATTGAGAGGGACCAACGATTTGTTGCTGCCACTTCTGTGTATGTTTTTTATTTGAAATCTTCTCTTGTTTGGTAAGTGCGGTATACAAGTTTGACTATGAGGTTTTGATGTAGTAATGAGTCTTTATGGTTCCTTTCAGCTATGCAAAAGGAAAGTCGACAGCTGCAAGTAATGACATTGATGTGTCACTTCTCATGCTTGTACTCAATTGTATTGCAGCAATCATGAAAGTTGGCCCGGCAAAATTTTCATGTCCGCCCTTCTTCTCTATGATTCCAGATACAACTGGAAGATTAATGGAAAAACTTGTAGACTTCGTTCCACTCCCTCAAGCGTATCATTCAATCAAAAGCATAGGCCTACAAAGAGAATTTCTTACTCATTTTGGTCCTCGCGCAGCAATGTGCAGAGTAAATGGTGACATTGCTACAGATGAAGTTGTTTTCTGGGTCGATCTTATACAGAAACAACTGCAAAGGGCTATAGATCGGGAGAAAATATGGTCAAAGTTAACTACATCCGAAAGTATAGAGGTAAGGATTAGAATCGTCCAGAGGACACATCTAAGTAGTTTTTGGGCATGCTATGCAGTGGTCATATGAGTTCTTCTTAATGTTTGAATATGAGCATAATAGCTTGTCTAGATTGTTCTCCTTGTAAGTGCTGTTTCAAACTTGAGAAAGTGGCACAAACAATTTATAAATTCAAGAGGAACCCTAAAGGATCTAGATAAGTGACACTTGTAGATGCTGAAACAATTATCGGGATACCTCAATTTACAGAGTTTATCTTGGTTTAACTACCCTGAAGTTAATTGGCAACTCTGGGTTCCTTGCAGGTTCTGGAGAGAGATTTAGCAATTTTTGTTTTTTTCATTGCTTTGGGAAGGAGCACAGAGTCCATTTTAGCTGCAAATGGTTTTGATTCTCTGGAGAACCCTTTGGAAGACGTTGTTCGGTAATTGTCACTATTTCAGCATATTTTCAATCCCATAAACTTTGGTAAGTATTTGTTTGCTTATCACATTTTTTACCTATACTCGTCTTTAATTCAGGCATTTTATTGGGGGCAGCGTCCTGTACTATCCTCAACTTTCAGCCATCAGTTCATACCAGTTATATGTAGAGGTAGACATAAAACAAATCACTGGTGGAAATTTCCTTAGATCTTTTTGATATCTTACCATGGAAATATATTGTTAGGTTGTTTGCGAAGAACTGGAATGGATTCCTTTCTATCCAAAAAATACTGCCACACAGCTTCCAAAACAATCACATGGCCATAATAGCAAACCAGAAGGGCCACCCAATTATGAAGTTGTTCCCCAACTGTTGGATGTTTGCTCTTATTGGCTACAGAGCTTTATTAAATATAGTAAATGGCCAGAGAATCCTTCTAATGTCAAGGCCGCAAAATTCTTATCCAAGGGGTATTTGAAAAATAGCCTGCTCAATATCTGGGTCATAAATAAAAAGAATTAGTTACCCTGACTGTCTTAATGTTCAGGCACAAGAGTTTGACTCGGTATAAGGAAGTACTGGGGATATTAAAGTACGATAGTGGAATCCCCCTCTCTAATTTATACGCTCATGCCTGTATTTGAAATATATCTTCTGCTTAATTGGTATACTCTACTAACACTTGATAGTACATAATAAATAGTACCTTTGAGATAAGTACTTCAAGAAAAATTCAAATCATGTCTTGGATATTGACAATTTACAACAAACTGTTTGGAAGGCATCCTTGATAGTTAATGTTCTTCATATTTTGTCGGTTTTGAGCTAATTATTACGGTTATATTTGGGAAATTCGTCTATGTTTTATTGAGATTTCAGGTCAAAAACGTTAAGAGTTAGAATCATGTTTGAAAGTGGATTTTGAAGAGGTTTGAAACATTTTTCGGCATTCTCCACGAAAGGAAGGACCGATCGATCTACCAAGGATCGATCGATCAATGATCTCAAAGGATTATGCGCACGATCTGAAGAACGATTTGGTTTCTGAGAAGATCGACTCATTATCCAAAAGATCGATCGATCATATCAAAGCCTTTCACAGAAACCTAATTTCGCGATTTTCAGCTCTTGTTTTGGGCCCTATAAATACTTTTTTCCTATTTTTATTTGAGAGTCGTCTTTGAGTTGTTAGAGAACGAATTTTACAGAGTTTTAAGAGTTTGTAAGCTAGGAAGAAGATCTCTTCATACTTGAGAAAAATTTCTGAATCCTCTTTATTTTTTTGTTAATGCAATTTCAGTTTCAGTTCATCATGATTTGTTTAATTTGTTGTTCTATGTCTGAGTAGATCTTAGATCGGATCTAGGGATTCTAGGGTTTTAGAGTTCACGGTTGGGAACAAATATGATTGATGAATAGATGATTTTAGGTTGTTAATTTTCCAGAAAATTGTTAAGAAATAGAACTAGATTAGAAGCGCAATTCCTTCACTACCAACGAGAGTTTATGCTAGGTTGAATTGTGGGTAATTGAACCTAAACAATAAAGCCTATTTGTAATATGAAACCAACGAGAGTTAGGACCTTTAGGTTATTAATAGAGGGATAGATTCAACGAGAGTTTGTTTACCTTTATTTATGTTCAAGCCGAGAATAAGATCAGAGTAGTTCCTGAATAGTTTCTCTGACAAGAATTCTAACTCCCGAATGAATACCCAACATCTGTTTGCTTTAGTCATTTGATTACATTCACGTTAAAATTGTTAGAATTCACTTCCCTAATTTAATTGATATAGCTTGCGATTTAGTAGAAATTGAGAGTGTAACTTGGTTTTCTGAGGAATTCGACTCCTAAGTACTATTACGTTTGATGTGCACTTGCAGTAGTAGGATATAGGTTAAAACTCGTAGTATTAATAGTCTCCATGAAATTTTCATTTTTCACATTCATGATTCTGGAGCCTGCCGATATCAATTACTGTCAAATTAGCAGACTGTTTGTGTTTAAATAATTTGCAATGCAGGACGGAAGTGACAAAAACCTCTTTTTTTCTTTTACAGGAATGCATCAACAGTTGATAGAGAGTTGAACTCATTTGACAAGGTTGGTCTTCTATGAATGGGTGTATTGGGAAGGATCGCTGTACTTTCTACACTTCTTGGATCTGATTCCTTTTAAAGATTTTGTTTCATATTGAATACAATTTTTATATTGACAATACATAAGTTTCCAGGCCCTAGAAAGTGTAGATGAAGCCCTCATGAGACTGGAAAGCCTGCTACAAGAGTTGCTTGTAAAAGCTGCTTGCTCTGACCTAGAGAAAATACGGAAGCTTAAGAAAGAGGCTGAATTTCTGGAGGCAACTTTCAGAGCCAAAGCAGCTTCCTTGCAACAGGTTTTTATTTTCATTATTACTCAAAGTTTTGATCCTGCTAGAATTTAATTATGATTTATATGAATGCTAGATGGATCATGGCAAACCAATAGTATCCCTCTTTATGTATTTGCATAGTGTAGCATCAGTCCCACTATATGATGATAAAGAAAGAACTGAAAAGTTGATTTTGTGTTTCAAAATTGTGTGGGAGACTAAAAGCCTTTTATGGTGAACTCAGGGAGGTGACAAAAATGATTCTCCGGAATCCTACAATTTAAGGAAACGATATTTCAAAGGGAAAGACACAAACAATGCAATTAGTTCTCAGGATCAAGGCAAAAGGTATGCTACCTATCTTTTAGTGTTAATCCTCTTCATGCCTGCCTTATTAGTTTGAGCTATGTAAGCGTGACTACTCTTTGTTCTACTTTGGTCACAATCACGTATATGTTGTTTGCCTCTACATTAGTACGAGTAGTGGATTCTTTGTTTGGCCTCCAAGGAAGATGCCTGATCCTGCGTTATTGGTAAGTTTGTGATCTTATTTCCACTCGGGCAATGGGCTTTGCACATGTCGTATCCTGAAATCTTCTGATGACTCTTCTGCATATTACTGTGTGTCTGTTGTGAGTCAAATACTCAGTTTGTTGTACAAATTACTACTTCATTTTCATTTACTATGAAGATTAGTCATTTAAAGTCCAGCCATTTTCAGTCTAGCACAGATAAAGGTTTCAGGAATTCTTATGTCATATGCAGGGAGATGAATATATTGGGAAGTCCAATGGAAACTTACTTAGCATAGACTCAGAACCTAATGAGATCAACCGATTTGAAATCCTAAGGAACGAGCTGATAGAACTTGAAAACCGGATCAAAAGAAGCACTGATCAGTCAGTAGATGAAGAGGTTAGTAGCATCTGCAAGAATTCTTAATTGTAAATTGCTAGTTTGTTTAATGCACTTATTTTCTATAAGTTAAATTAAAGCGCTAACCAAAAAGGAAAATGAAAGGACACATTTACCAAACAGTAAGTTTTAGTTGGATTAACTAATGGTTATAACATGACTGTGGCCTGTGGGAATACTTCCCATGCAAACCATCATATTAAAACTTCTCAGTCGAACCCTGTATGATGATTAATCCCTTACTATCCTAATTTTATGTTGTGCTCTCAGCTCTGTTACTTTCATGATTAAACTTCTCAACATGGTAGTCGATGACCAGTCCACTCCTTTTTAGCAATCCAAAATGTTGGGTCTTGCGTCATTTGTATCACCATTATAAGCTTCCAATAGTTTGGTCATATTTTACAGGAAAAGAACTCTGAAGATTCTCCTCAATCAAGCAGCAGAACGAGAAGTTATCAGTTGGTTCAGATATCAAAGAAGGAAAACACTATGGAGAAAACGCTTCAAAAGCTAAGAGAAACCACCATGGTAACAATATCTCCTCTAAATAAGGGGCGTGTTTCTATCATTTTGTTTCCTCTGTCAGCTTTGCTAACTTTTTTATTTATTTACAGGACGTGTGGACCAATATAATAGTGTTTACGTTAAAACTACACTTTTATTATATATAGAGATTACTATGTAAAATCGTCCACGATTTATGTCGTAATATGAGAAGCTTGAGACAATACGAGAAGCTCTATGTGCGGCTTTGAAAGAATATGCAAGTAGTTTCACTTGGGTATTATCGTTGTTGGATTAAGCCTATAAATAAAAAACCAACCTTTTACCTTTCTCGAGGTTTGGAGTGATCGTCGCTGGGGCCTTTAGACTTAGATAGCGATGGATGTCTTGCTGTTCACCATCAAGATTCCAAACGTACGGACGAAGGCGGATTTTTCGTGCCATTTTCTCATCCTTATCCTCAACAGAGAAGATAAGTACGCATTATATCCAAAACAACATCAGTGATTTTTATTTTCACATCATCCTGAGTTAAAACTCCAAACAATGGGTCTCCTTCCTTTAACCTCTTTTCAGCGATCTTTTCCGAATCTTTCTCTACCGTTGCAACAGAGTGCTGATTACCAGAGAATAGCGTTTACAAATACGCTCGTATTCAAAGCTAATAACGAAACTTCACCAGAAGGAGATTCAAGGGACGAGATACATCATAATTGATTTGAATTCTGATAATACCCTTGCTTTGAGGTTTTTAGGATCAAAAACAACTTCAATGACGTGTCCCAAAAAACCATCAATCTCCTACAAAACATCTTTATCGTACCAATCCAAGGGGATGTCTCGCATTTTTACAGTCTTGGCACATCATGAATAAAATTTGGCATCTTTGGATTCGGGACCTTCCCATAAGACTATACTTATTCCTCTCAGAACTTGTTTAGTTTAAACACTCGATATTAAAGATTAGTGTTGCTCCGTATATTTCTTACCTAAACAATAAAAGTTGTTAAGATAAATAAACTCCTAATCACTTTGTTTCCTCTGTTTCTTTTGCTGAAACAAACTAGAAAGAAGAAAAGAAGCAGCTGCACTCTTATGAAGTAACTGGAAATGAAATGATGAAGATGCAGAGAGTAACAGAGATGAGAGGAGAAGAGAAATGATGCAGAAGAAGAGGTGTTTAACGAGTTCGGTGAGAAATCTCACCTACATCTCGCCGGGAACATTTCCCGGAATCCACTAACATCCAATGAGTTTAAATACAAGATACAAGCCCAACCCCCTTACAGAATGTTTGTCTTTCCATCTTGTATTTCCCACACACAACTCTTGTTTACACAAAGCTATGTATATCACTCAATTTTGTAATGAATAACGTCTTTCACTCTTCCATCCAAGCTGCAGCCGAGAATCCTCTATATATGCAACTCTAAAACTTGAACTCTTTTTCTCCTTCTTCTGACCTCAAAGTCTTGTCTTCTTCACTGCAAAAGAACATGAATTCTCAGCTCTATGACAGAGAAGATATTGACCAAAAAGCAGTTCAACAAAGAGTTGCCAAAAATCTTCAAATCTGTTCCAAGTTTTTTACCGAAACAATAAACCTGCTGCAGACTTGTTATTGATTCTCTTTCTTCCATTTTATGGATAATGATCACACAAAAGATTAATACCAAGAATATGTACTTTATCTTCATTACTAATCCAATAAAAGTAATCATGCTTAATTAAAGTAATCATTGGGTTCCAAATAGATTTTAATATTTGGGTTTTATTATAATTTGCTCTTTTGTAACGAAGTGCATCTTATTTGCCCGTTTAATTTTATGCAAAGCCTTTTATTAAAAAGGAAAGATTCATATAAGGAAAGTAATTAGGATTTATCTTGTCTACATAGTGATGATTCAAATAACAGAAATAACTGTTATATCTTGTTTCCTTCAGTTTTCTGAAAATCTCTATTATACGATAAATTTCATATGACTATAAGTTTTAGAGTCCAACCAAAATTGAGAGAGAGACTCGGGGACAAAAAAAAAACTCATGTGCGTTTGCACTTGTATTTATGTTTGTTTTTTCAATAATCAGATCCATAAACTTCAATTCATAAATAATAAAAAGTTAAATAATTCCTACAAACAAGCTCTCTCTC
>JAKUCM010001098.1:0-121508 GCA_023374145.1 Lepidium sativum | reverse complement strand
AGAGAGAGAATGCTCCTCCTTTTCTTTACTCACATCAACATGTGCCATTAGAACCATTTATTCCAACCATCTCGGCATAATTGACTTCTTTATCCCACTCTGGATATTCTGATTTGTAATATCCCATTTTGTGACATTTGAAACACTTAATCCTCTCCTTTGAGGAGCTTCCACGTCTTCTTCCCTGATAGCTGCCTCGACTTGGATAAATTCCTCTGCCTCTACTAGAACTAGATCTCCATTGGCTTTCGATCTTCAGAGCATACTCGTCTGTCCCATGCCTGCTCAGATTCTGCTCATGTACCATTAACGAGCTCCTCAATCCATCTACAGTCATCCTCTTTATATCATTTGACTCCTCAATGGCACATACAACATATAAACTTCTCCACCAAAGTCCTCAGAATCTTCTCCACCACTTTTGAATCTGGCATGTTTTCTCCCAAGTTCCTCATGTTGTTAGCAACCTCCATAACTCTTGAGAAATACCCAGTGATGGTGTCCTCCAATCTTCATTTCGAGAACCTCAAAGTCTCTGTGCAATCTTTGTAGTTGGTTGCGCTTTGAACCCGATCATTGCCTTGGTTCTTTCTTCTCATTGAGTCCCACAAATCCTTTGATGTCTCCTTCTTCAAGATAGTTTTGAGGATTGTCTTGTCTATGGACGCAAATAGGTAATTCTTCACCTTGTAGTCTTTGACAGTTTTCTCTTCCAACTATGTTCTCTGTGGTCCAGTGAGGATCATGTTTCTCTCGTGCTTGGGATCCTTGTTTCTATAAGATCCCACCACTCTTTTGACTTGAGTAGATTCTCCATCAACATTGCACAATGTTTGTAATCTCCACCAAATCGTGGAACGATCAAAGCATCTTTCTCACTCATTTTGTTTCTTCTCTCAAGATCGTGACAAGCTCTTATACGACTTGTTGACAATGAATCAGAGAACTGAAATACTTGCTTACATTGAATGAAAGCGAGAGCTGATCCTTTATATGTACCTTACAACTAGAAAGCGAAAAAAACTCAACTACAACAATCTACTTGACAACGTCTCTAACTCCTACAAATCGAGATGAGATTTATTCTTGTTTACAAATTCAAACTAATCATAAACAATAAACGACAAACATTTATTCTTCAAAAACTGGTTGAAATGCAACATAAGCTATGTAGTGGCGAAAAAGAAAAGGTGAGGAGCTTCTTGGGTTGTTAGAGACCATCTTGGTAAAGTATTAATCCATGCTAGTAGTAGAGCTTTTAGTCAAATTGTTGACATTATTGATATCAGTCTAGAGTTCTCACTTGGGCAGTTGAAAGTATATGTAGCCACAAGATGGATAGAATGATCTTTGCTACTCAAGCTACTGATTTTTTTTGAAGCTTTACTCAGGCCGAAAGCATGGCCATCTTTCAAGAACATCATTATTGATTTGAAAGCTTCGCTAAGGAAACTCCAATGGTGGAGAATAGAGGTGGAAAAACCTAAAGGAATAGAGGAACTAATCTCATTGCCTAATGTGTGATCTCTGAGAATCGAATGCACTCTTATGTAGCGTACGGTGCTCCTAGATGGTTAGCTAATGTCTTTGAATCTGAGAGTAGTCCCTCCTCCGTTTAGCAATTGTGTGAGCCCTCAGTTTTTTTGGAAGAGGTGTTTTTGTCATATATAGCAAGCTTTTTGTATAGATCTAACCTCTGCAGATTTGTTATGTTGTAACCTGCTCTTACATGCCAAAGGTTCGCTATAGAGTACTCTTAAATATAATGAACACCAGTGTTAAAAAAATGAGATTTTAGGTCCATAGAGTTTTATATATTGCTTTCGGCCATGTAGCGGTGTACGTAGAGAGTAGAGATGTGTTTTAAAAGTATGGCCTACGCAATGAATGCCATATTTTGTCTTTCTTTTATGTAATTTGTATGGTTCGAATTCATGTACTATGGTTATCCTAAAATCTTTTCATTCTACTATTCGACCACAATTGTATTAACTATTTTTTTTCATTTTGATATAAATGATGGAAAAAACTAATACTTTTCATACCTATTTCTGTAATTTAATTGTTAAACTTAGTAAATAATTAAGTTAAATGGTCAAATTTTACATATATATATTTATATATATATTTACTTTTTAGAACTCGATTTCAACATGATCATATAATTTTGCATCATAATATTTAGATTAATTTGAATTTTATTAATCTAGTTATTACAAAAAGTAATCTGATACCACTAGGTTTGTGGACCGATTATCATTCTTCGTGGGCTAAAGTGGGCGAGCCAAATAGTCAAGGTCCATGTCTTCAGCCTGTATGGATCAATTTGTGGACTTCTCTTCAAGGTCGATTTGCAGACTGCTGTTTCACCAAATGGACCACGATTCATGAACCTTTCTTTGACCAAGTCTTCTTCCAATCTTGTGCTTGAAAAAGAAGAAATGTTTTTGGGTCAAGCTGAGAAAAAATGGATGTTTGTCAGGGAAAGGTTGATGTGATGAGATGTTTTTTTGGCCTTTATAACCAAGATGAGAGAACATGAGTTGAGTGTGAGAAAATTACCTTTGAGTAGAAGAGAGACCTAAGAGAGTGTTAGAGCTTGGATCGTGGTGTGTTCTTTCTTGTGCTTGTAACTCAATATTGTAATTGTTCTGGCGGTTATATTGAAGCCATATATGTGAGGTTACACTCACCGAGATGTACCAAAAAATCACCTTCCTTGGGAACTCGTAAATCACTTGTCTTCCTTGTTCTACATTCACAAACACCTACACCAAAATATTCACTTAAACACATTAATCATATTGAAGACATTAGAGCAAGCAACTTTGACAACAAGTGGTATCAGAGCCGTACGTTGAGTTATGTCGACAAAAGCAGAAGCTAGTATCAAAAGTGAAAAGGGCTGAGTACATGGAACCTACCCAAGGGTGCTTTGATGTTGAGAAGTTTGATGTAGAAGTGATTTCTCTCTCTGAAATTCAAGATCCTGACGCAACTGGAAATTATGGGGGCTTGATGATCCACTTCTACTTGTTATTTAGAAGAGGAAGCAAGCTTAGATCCAAAGGGTAAAGAGTACAACAAAACGGCTGCGGAAGATAAACTTGAGAAGGCAAAACAGATCCGAGATGGAAAGCTAAGGATAAGAGAGCAAAAAATTTATTTGTTATAGTTTAGCTGATGATGTTCTCAGGTCAGTGAAGAGGGAGAAATCTGCATATGATACATGGATGGCTTGGAGGCAGAGTATCAGGTGAGAACGCTTCCGCACAGATTCAACCTGAAACAAAGGTTTTATGCTTTCAAAATGGATGCTGGTAAGAATCTGGATAAGAACCTTGACATTTTTAATAAACTGATATCTGACATGGCCAAGTGTACATGTTGATATGAGTGATGAAGACAAGGCATTTATTCTGATGAATAGTCTACCAAAGCAGTTTGATACTCTTGTTCACACATTGAAGTATAGCAGCGGAAGAGAGAAAATCACAGTTAAAGATATTGTAAGTTCAGCTTATTCCATAGAGATGGAGCTAAAGAAAAAGGTCTTTATAATATACAGTCGGGTGCAGAAGGTCTGGTGTTTCAAAGTAGGGGAAGAAGTGAAAAGGTTACAACTTCAAAAGGAAAACAGAAGGATAAAAGTAGGTCTAAGTCCAGAGCAAAGTGTAAACAGTGCTGGTTTTGTGGATCGGAGGATCACTTCAAAAGAGATTGTCCGAAAAGGAAGTATCATGGTAATGATAGCAGATCAGGAAAAGCAGAAGCTAGTGTCGTTGAAGCTATTAAGAGAGAACCATTAATGCTTCTGGCATTAAATAGAGAAGTGGGAGATGAGTGGATTATTGACTCTGGGTGCTCATATTATGTGACATTCAGAAATGATCTTATGTTTGATGTAGAAGAGATTGATGGAGGAAGAATCTTAAGTGGAAATGACACAAGTTGCGATGTGAGTGCTATAGGGAAGGTGAAATTTCAGAGTGATGATGGATCAATTGTGATTCTATCACATGTGAGATTTTCTGGAATGGCTAGAAGAAATTTTGTTATCTTTGGGACAGTTGGAGATGCTGGTACAAATCAAAATATTTCAAGCTACAAGTGTTTAAAGATGAACGAGTGGTTCTAACAGCAAGTTACAGAGATACTTTGTATTTCTTAAATGGTTAACCTATGAAAGTTGAAGTTAATCTGATGTTGATAGCAGAAAACATGACAGATTTGTGGCATAGCAGTTTGGGACACATAAGTGCTGCTACATGAAACTGTTGAAGGAAAAGGGGCTGATAAAACATGGAGAAATCAAAGACTTCAAGAAATATGAGCCATGTATTCTGGGGGAAGTCACACAGAATGTCGTTCAGAAAAGGAATTTCTGTTTCTGAAGACCTATAGAATATGTTCATTCTGATCTATGGGGATCACCAACGTGTAATACCTAGTTTGGCGAGATGTCAATATTACATATCATTTTTTGATGATTTCACTAGAAAGGTTTGGGTGTATTTCCTGAAAACTAAAGACGAAGCTTATGGGAAGTTTGTTTATTGGAAAACTTTGACTGAGAATCAAAGTGGAAGAAGGCTGAAAGTTTTGAAAACAGGAATGGGTTGGAAATAAGAGCTCCTGTTTGCTTTCTGGCAATGAGCTAGCTTAACCCTGATTGCGACAGGCTTAATACAGTCATGTTGGATGCCCCTCGGCCGTTGGGCTACTAATATATAGCCTACTGGAGTCGCTTATTGATAGGTCGTAGTGCTTCTCCATTCAGCCAGCTCAGTTGTAGCAATGTCCGGATATGACATTTTATAGACTATTTTTTGACGTTCAGAGCTGGATAGCTGGATTGAATGGCGTCTAGTTCTTCTATGGCTTTCTTATTCTTTTATCGACCTTACACTTTTTAATTCAAGGCTTTTAGCGCAGCTTTGACAAATCGAAGCTTCTGGGCTGGTTCCCTTAAAAGGTTGCCAGGAAATATTTTGAGGAGGTTTTCTTGCTGGGTTTCGGCCGGGTTTACCTACTATTGGATTTGAACTGCAATAAGGTTTTCGATGATTTATGTGCTCAAGAAGGGGTTAAAAGGCACATAATGTGTCCATACACTCCGCAGCAGAATGGGATACGCTGAGAGTTGAATAGGACTATTCTGGAAAAGGTCAGAAGCCTATTGATAGAGACTGAGCTATCAGAATCATTATGTGCCGAAGCTGCATCTACGGTTGTATAGTATACTAAACAGAAATCCTTCTAAACCTATAAATTTCCAAATACCAGAACAGCTGTGGACAGGAAGGGAACTAGAATTTATCTCACATGAAAAGATTCATGTGTTTGTCTTATTTTCATGTTGATCAAAGGTAAGCTGAAACTAGAGCTAAGAAAGGAGTTTTCATGGGGTATCCACAGGGTGTTAAAGGTTATAGAATATGGCGTTTGGAAGTCAAGAGATATGTTGTGAGCAGAGACGTAATCTTCAATGAATATGTGGTTTATAAAGATTTTGACAAAGTTTCATTGGACTTCGAAAAGAAAAAGGAAGTGAACAAGAATAAGAAAGTTTCTTTTTTTCTACCTACGGATTCAAGTGAAACTGGAAGTTCAAATGATTTTGTTTCATGATACAGATCAAGATGGAGTTCTTCATGATTCGAATGAGGAAAGAGAGGATATAAATACAGAAGATGATGCAGAGTTGGTTGAATCTGAATATGATGATTATTTGTTGGCTAGAGATTGATGCAGAAGGGAAATCAGACGACCTAGTAGGTTCATTGAAAACAACGTGGCGTACTATGCGCTTAATGCTACAGATGATATAAATTTTGATGAACCTAAGACCTACACAGAGGCTGTGAATGGAATGGATCGTGATTTATGGATGGCTGCTATGAAAGAAGAAATAGACTCTTGCAACAAGAATCAAACATGGTCAGATATTCCTATGACAAGTGATCTAAGAACCATAGGATGCAAATGGATCTACAAAGTGAAACCGGGAATTCCAGGTGTTGAAAAACAAAGATTCAAGGCTAGATTGGTTGCTAAGGGGTTCACACAGATAGAAGGTGTTGAATGAAGTGTTTTCTCCTGTGGTTAAGCACACTACTATCAGGTTATGATATGGAATTGGAGTAGATGGATGTAAAAACAGCCTTTTTACATGGAAGCCTAAATGAAATAATCTATATGCAACAGCCTGAGGTTTTTGAAAAGGAAGGAAGTGCATGTTTATTGCATAAATCATTATATGGTTTAAAGCAAGCTTCTAGACAGTGGAATTTGAGGTTTAATGATTATATTCAATCTCATGGTTATAACAGAAGTGATTTTGACAATTGCGTGTATTTCAGAGAGTTCAAAAAGGGTTATTACATTTATTTGCTTCTCTATGTCGATGATATGCTATTGATATCAAGCGACATGGGAGAAATCATTAAGCTTAAAAGATTATTGAGCAAAGAGTTTGAAATGAAGGATTTGTGAAATGCAAAGAGGATACTGGGAATGGATATTTCAAGAGACAGACTGAATGGATTATCTCAGAAGGTTTATATTGACAAGAATTTAAGCACATTCAATCAATGAGAGGGTAAAGCAGTACATAATCCTATGGGTTCTCATTTCAAGTTATCTAGTGCTAAGGTTTGTGAGGAGCAGATGCAGAGTGTACCTTACGCCAGTGCAGTGGGAAGTCTGATGGATGCGATGGTTGGATCGCGTGTGGATCTCGCATATGTTGTGGGTCTGGTCAGTCGCTTCATGGGTAACCCTGATACAGAACATTGGAGTGCGGTTAGATGGATACTAAGATGTCTAAAACATGCAAGAGATCTTAGTCTAACTTTCAAGAAAAGTGAAATAAGAAAAATCGTGGGGTTTTGTGATAGCGACTATGCATCTGACCTTGACAGAAGGAGATCCATAGCAGGATTCGTTTTTCAGGTGGGTGGAAATATTGTGAGCTGGAGATCTGGTCTTTAGACTCGAGTGGCCCTGTCAACAACGGAAGCGGAATTTATGTCATTAGTAAAAGCCGCAAAGGAAGCTGTATGGTTAAAAGGTATTACCTATGAAATTGGACTCGAAGATCTGGATGCAGAGATCTTCTGCAATTCTCAAGGCGCCATATGCCTCGCAAAAAACAGTGTATACCATGAAAGAACAAAACACATGGCTGTTAGAATGAGTTTTTGAGAGAGTTGGTTGAAGAAGAAGAAATAATCGTGAAGGAGATAAATACCTTGGAAAACCCGGCGGGTATACTGATGAAGTCAGTACCGGTGAAAAAGTTTGAGGCGGCACTAGATTGGTTGGGCTTGCTCAGCGATCTGCCTTGTTAGAAGACGAAGTGTCTTCAGGTGGTCTCTTCGGTGTTCATGCATGTCGAAGAGGGGATCAGAAGAGATGGTTCCTGATGTTTTTTTGTTTTTTGAAGAAAACTAAAATGAAAAGAAAGAAGCAGAGAAGAAAAGGAGGAGAATCTTACTCTGTGGTGGCCGGAGCTCATGCATGTCGAAGATGAGAATCGGAATCGGTATTGAGGATTCCTATGGTTCTTCGGCGGTTCAGTATGAAGGGTAATAAGAAGAGGTGATGGATTTTTGTTGTCTCTGACTGTTTGGGGATTTCACGGTGGAAGAAGAGCTGAAAAAGTTTTTCTCTGATTCTTCGAAAGAGTGAATGAGAAATGAAATGTGGTTCGATCGTTGAGGGTTGCGGAGGGGAAAGTGAAAGGTTGCCTTAAAACTCTAAGACGCAACAGAGAATTCAAGGAGTTGCATAAATTACTGCGAAGTAATGAAGAAGTCGAAATGGAGTTTGTGGACCGATTTCCACATGATCATATAATTTTGCATCATAATATTTAGATTAATTTGGATTTTATTAATCTAGTTATTTACAAAATGTAAATTAAATTTGATGAGTGATATCACTAGTAGGTAATATTAAAAATGATAATAGATTATCGGAGAATCTTAACTTATACTATACAGAGAGTAAGTATCTCGAATGTACATTTTGAGATTCTAGTAAATCTAATCTAACATGTATATTTTGTAAGAATCTTTTGTAATCTCATAAATTAGGTATTTCTGTCTATTCTGCTCTCTTTAATAGTTTTTTTTGTTTGGAACTGCTCTTTAATAGTTTTTGATAATTAATAATCTTTCTTTAATAGTTAAATTGAAACTATTGTTTCATTCACTTTTCTTTGAGCTTCTGAAATGGTGCTAAAATCGTTTCCGCTAATAAACTTTTTATGTCATAAAAAAGAGTATGCAACTTGTTATTAACTAAGATAAAAATAGAGTATGTATCATTGTCCTATTCACAGTATATCATTTAAAATAAATAAACTAAGAAAGATAGTGATTTGGAGCTGAATATTCTCTAAAATAATATATTCAATATGGATGCAAAATATAAAGAGATTCATGGTTGTTGTTTATGCCTAAACTAACAAATAAAAATAAGAATAATATTAAGAGAATTCAACAAAAATATACAAGAAAATTATTTCTTTGCTAAGAGTTTAGTTGTTTTTCGATATAAAACTAACTATTTTTTATAATGTGATTTTTAATACGATTGGATCTACTTTTACTCATTTTTTTATTTTATTTATACATCTTTTTTTTAGTGTTTTCTAATGTTGTTATCCATTCATTAATTCTAGATTAAGCGTGATTGAGATTTTATTGATTATTTATAATAACTCTTTTTATATTTGATGAGATAGTGTTTTCTTAATCGGCAATATATTGATTCAATCTTTGATTTTTTCCTTTCACGTTTATGGACTGTCCATCCAGTTTTAAAATTATTTTAATTCTACATCTAGTTTGGTTGTAGGTGTTAGTCTTCTAAGCTCCATCTACTAACCGTTATTTTCAACATGTTGATGAGAATAATTATCTTGTTAATACCTTTAGTCCTTTACATAAGTTAATATCTTCTATTGATAAGATTAAAACTCAATCAAAGACGCTACTCCGAACCTTTTCTTCATACCTTTTAAGGTCAACTAAGCTAAGGGCCAACGACAACAAAAAGGCGGCAAAAGTGTGCCACGTGGATTTTATTGACTTCTAACTACAACATTTAAAAAAATTTGCCCATTCACATTTGTCCACCATATTTTTCTTTTCTTTTTTCCTTTTTTGAGAAAATCTATTTTTATTTACAGTTCATTACCTGAAATCAAATTTAGATAAAAAATCAGAAAAACCTAACACTCAGTTACTTTATTAGAAACAGTTCCCCTTTAGAAAAATTATTATTTTGCACTAGTTTAGTTAATTTTTGTTATAACGAGTATGATGAGAGATTCCACTAATTTTATAAATGTAAAGATTATTGAACCCTTTCGTATTACGTCTAGTTTCGAAAATTACAATCTTGAGACTATAGTAATGGAAAAATATATATCATAACACAAATCAGGTCATATTTGATTTAGTACTTTTCAGGTTTAAGTCAAGTGTAGTTTTTGAAAAATTATATTTCGGGTCAAATTCGTATTATGTATCTAAAATTTTCAATTAAATTTTTTTTCTTAACTTTTAAAAAATAAAAAATTCTTAGGAATCATAATATATATATATATATTTATATTTATTATTTTAATTTAAATTGATTGATATATTTGGATTAATAACTATAATTTTGAATATTTAGATAATTAAAATTTTTAGATATAAAAATCTATTTTTAAATATATAAATATTACGGATGTCCATTTGGGTTTTGGTTTTTATCCTATTAGATATGGATATCCGAATTCTATGATCTAAAACTTGTTTAGATATATTGTCGAATTTGATTTAAGTGTTTTTGTTTCAAGATGAATTCATGTTAGAATTTCGGCTATTATGTACAAATTTGGTTCTAAAACAGAATTATACCAAAAATTCTACAAATTTACGTTCTAAGAGAAGTTGTTTATTCATTAGTATAAGAGAATAAGAAAAGAGTCAATATGTAATTAGTAAATACCTAGATATATATATCTATATTTATTGTAACTCATTAATCTAATATAATTATTCAGCCTAATCTTGTACATAGTATCAAAGAGTTTTTTGATATTTTGGCTTAAAAACAGCTGCCACAATTCTTTTTTCAAAATTTCTATGGCTGCATCTTCATCGCTATCCTTTCATGAGACGATCAATGTCTCCGCTCAACAAACTATGGTTCATGTCAATATTACAAATGTAACCAAACTCTCTGCAAACAATTTCATAATGTGGTTTCATCAAGTCCATGCTCTCTTGGACGGCTATGACTTGGCAGGCTACCTTGATGGATTTGTTTTCACACCACCCGAAACCATCACATCTGCAAACGTTGTCACTGCTAATCCTGCTTATCATATCTAGAACCGTCAAGACAAGCTACTCTATAGTGCTTTGTTAGGCGCTATGTTTATCTTCATTCAACCACTCCTCTCCATTACAACAACCTCAGAAGAAATATGGTCCACTCACTCATCAATGTATGCGAAGACGTGGTCACTTGAAACAACTGAAACAATGGGTCAAAGCATCAAAATTTGTTGATGAGTATCTCCATGGTTTCAAGTCTCGATTTAATGAGTTGGCTCTGCTTGGTAAAGCATTAGAGATTGAATACATCTTGAAATGGTTACCCGAAGACTTCAAACCAGTTGTGGATCAGATAGAAGGCAGAGAGAACTGTCCAACCTTGGTAAAGCTTCATGAAAAACTCACAAATCACGAGTTGAAGCTTCAAACTCGTCAGCAAGTTGTCTCATATCTCCCAACTACATCAAACAATGCGTCATATAAGGGACAAAGTAACAATCACAACAACAACACTCGCTCTGCATCTCGTCAGTATACAGTAACTGGCAGCCGCAACAACAACAAAACACCAATTGTCAATCTCAACAGCAAGTCAACAACAAATCCGATCAAAGAGTGCAATGTGGATACCAAGGTAAATATCAACTTTGTGGAGTTTTTGGACACAGTGCAGGGCGTTGTTCTCAGCTTACGTGCAACACAGCTTCTCAGCAAAACATGACAGCTCCTTGGGAGCCACGCGCAAATGTTGCTTTGACACCTCACCTCAGCAATACAATTCAAAAAATTGGCTTCTTGATAGTGGAACAACTCACCACCTTACGTCTTATCTGCACAATCTCTCTTTCCATCAACCATACAATGGAGGAGAGGAAGTTGTATTAGGTGATGGATCAAGCCTTCCTATTACACAAACGGGTTCCTCTTTTATCTATACACCTTCTCGCCTCTCGAAGCTTTGTGATATTTTATATGTCACCAATGTTCACAAGAATCTACTCTAGGTGTATCGTTTGTGTAATGATAATTCTTTCTCTGTGGAATTCTTTCCCACTTTGTTTCAGGTGAAGGATCTTAACAGAGGGATCCAGTTACTCCACAACGAAGTTGAAGATGAGTTGTATGTGTGGCCGAAGCAGACACCAACCATTACCTCCTTCCACGCTAGTTCATCACCAAAGACCACTCTTCATTGAATTTATCATTTTTTGTCATTGGGTTGAAGTCCTAACTACTTGAATTTAGTTACATTTTTCATTCTATTCTAGAAAAAAAATATCAAGGACAAAAAGTAAATTTAAATAATTTCAAATAACTCAGATAAAAAAAAATCTTAGTTGAATTAAAACCCCCAATATCTATTGAAACAAGTTTTTATTCATTACATCCATTGTGAATTTCTGTCAATTGACTTCTTTATTTTTAATCAATTTTTTATCTTGGCGATTGAATATTGAATAAAAACAGCCCTTACAAAAAAAAAACAGATTTTTGAATCCTTTTCACGCTCATGTCACGCCGAGGTACTGCAAAAGAAAAAACTGCAAAATCCGATCCAATTTATCGTATTTGATTAGTTAACATGTTGGTTAACCATATTCTGAAACACGGAAAAAAATCATTGGCTTATCAAATTATCTATCGAGCCTTGAAAAAGATTCAACAAAAGATAGAAACAAATCCACTATCTGTTTTACGTTCCAGGCATTCAAGACTTGGCCACCCGTCTTTACCTATTTTAAGTTCTATCATTTCAGATTTTTCTCTCCCAGTTTCATTTTAAAAAAACAAAACCTTTGATCGTTCTGATTGCTTATTAAATAAAGTTCACAAACAACCTTTTTCTCAAAACACACTTGTGTCCATTCACCCTCTTGAACTCGTCTATACCGATATCTGGACTTCCCCAATACTCTCCATAGAAAACTTCAAATACTACATAATATTTGTTGACCACTTCACCCGACACACTTGGTTATATCCACTCAAAACTAAAGATCAAGTATGTACCACCTTTGTAGTCTTCAAAGCTCTTTTCAAAAATAGATTGCAAACCTCCATCCGCACCTTGTATTCCGACAATGGCGGAGAATATATTGGTCTGCGTCAACTGCTAGCAACACATGGCATTGCTCATCCACAAGTACACCGCATTCACCCGAGCACAACGAAATTGCAGAACGAAAGCATCTATATATTGTAGAGACTGAACTCATTCTCCTTGGTAAATATAGCGTACCCAAATCATACTGGCCATTTGCTTTTCAAACAGAAATTTACTTGATAAACTGACTTCCTACACCGGTGTTGAATCAAGTAAATCCATATCGGAAACTCTTTTGTCCGAAACCAAATTACCACAAACTGTGTGTGTCTCCTTCGCTTTGGTTCCCATGGCTAAGGCCATATGCACAACACAAACTTGCCACACGCTCAGCTCCTTGCGTTTTTCTTGGATATTCACTCCACCAGAGTGCATATCTCTGCTTAGCTCGATCAACAGGAAGAATTTATACTTCCAGACATGTGTAGTTCCTCGAATCATGCTTTCCCTTCAACGTCACATCCACCTCATCGTCCACAACTCCTGAATCTGAACACCAACACCATCAGATACACGCCCAACTACAATCCCTCTTCGACCATACATACAACTCTCTCCACCTTCGTCGCCAAAGGAACAACCCTCTGGTTCTGATTCTCACCGTGAATCCTCGCTCAATGCCTTATCGCCATCGTCTTCTCCACCATATATGTCTCTCACACAGTCTCTCAGCCTAGAAAATGATTCGTCAATCGACCCAACAACACTTCCACCATATCCAGTCCAAACAGAAACTCAAATTGGGGCAGGTACACATCATATAAGCCCAACAACCTCTAATGACTTTCAGGTCCAAAGTGAGGAAACGACGATGGCCAATGAAAAGGTCTAAGCTGTCTCCATTGATTTACTGTTGTTACCACAATCCCAACTGATTTCGGTAACAAACCACCACCCATTAACGACACAAGCGAAAAATCAAATTGTAAAGCTAAAGATGAGGTTGAATCTATCTTCCATTACTCGCTCAAAGATTCCAACGGAACCCAAGACACTTCGACAAGCATTGATAGACAAAGAATGGACAAACGCCTACGGTGCGGTGATTAAGAACAACACATTCGACTTGGTACCTCCACCTTCGAATCAGAATGTAATTTCAACAAAATGGATTTACACATTGAAGTATCGGTCAGATGGTCAGATTGACCATCATAAAGCTCGGTTTGTTGCACGAGGAGATAACCAGGAGTATTCTGAAACGTTCAGCCCGATTGTTCAGACTGCCATAGTAAGAATGATTTTGGAATAGTTGTTGGACGGAATATGCATGTAAAGCAACTAGATATAAATAACGCTTTTCTTTAAGGATGTCTCACGGATGAAGTCTATGTCTCACAACCTCCCAGATTCATCGACAAAGACAAGACTACTCATGTTTGTCGCCTCCAAAATTCGTTAGTTGATGCATTTGTGTTTTATCTACTCCAACGGTAACAAACTTGCTTACATCTTGGTATGTTGATGACATAATTGTCAATGGAACTGTTAGTCACCACGGTTCTAAACTCATTATCAGCTAGATTTTCGCTCATGGATATGAGAGATTTGCATTATCTCCTGGGTGTCGAAGTCACAAGATTAGACAAAGGCATGCATCTTATGTAGAGAAAAAAACATTCTTGACCTGCTACATAAGACTGATATGACCGACGTCAAACCGGTTTCCACACTCATGTCATCTACACCTAATTTGTCTCTGAAATCGGGAACACCATTATATTATCTGAAATAATATAGAGTGGTTGTTGGCAGCTTGCAATATCTATCTTTAGCACGCCTTGAAATTTCGTTTGCAGTCAATAAGCTGTCTCAATTTATGCACATGACAACATAGTTGCATTAGTAAGAGCAACATTATCAGCAGGATTTAATGGGTTTCTTAGGATAATTTAGATTAAAAATAAATCAAAAGTTAATGAAAATAAGTAGAAACGTTTCTTAAATAAGAAACGTTTTAGGTTATTAGAGACGCCTACGTGGCATCATTTAATTGGATGGAAAAAAAGTGAATCTCTCTCGATCTCAATCTCGATCTCGTCTTCTCTGTGAAGCTTCCGTTTCGAATTGCTGTCTTCTCTCCTAGCGGCGACTCAAGATCCCATCGGAGAATCGATGAAGCAGTTTAATCTTTAGGGTTCGCCGTTGTGAGTGGGGAAATTCACGTTTAGTTGTCGTCAGAATATGAATTTTCTCCTGCGACATGGCTTCTAATCTCCCTATGAGCCCTCAATTGGAGCAGATCCATGGCGAAATTCGTGACCATTTCCGTGCACTCGCGTATGCTTTCTCCTAACCACTTTCCTTCTTATGTGTAGCTTTATTTAATTTCTAATTCTCTGTCGTGGTCAAGTATTATCTGGTTTTTTTATGTATTGGCTTCGTGATTGTATGCATTTGTCAGTCTTTGTGTATTGAACAATCGCCAAATAGAACACTAGATACTTTTTGAGTATCACTAACCTCGTATGCAGTATGCTTAATGGGATTCATGTGTTTTGTTGAATGTCGATTATAAGAAATTGATTCAGGCCTATGGTTACTCAAGCAGGATTTTACCAATTAAGGGTTTCTGATATATGTGATGGTTTTTCATCTTGCCTATGGTTACTCAAGCAGGATTTTACCAATTGTAATGTAAAACGGGTTAGCTGAAATTGTATCTTCAATCTCTTCTTTGGCTTAAAAGCCACATTTCGACAGGCGAAAGATACATGCTGTATATAGCTCCAAAATTTGGAGAGTTTGTCTCTAGCTTATTCTAAGATCACTTTTCTGTGTGTCTATGTGTGTGTGGCATAATTAACAAAAGCTGAATAATGATTGATCCTCTTTTGTTTATCAGGCGGAAGCTAAAATATTGAAAGGACCACATGAGGATCTGGAAAGTTATTTAGAAGCAATTGATCAACAGAGAGGCACTATCAAATTTTTCAGCAACAGCAAGATGTTTAAGAGTGCCAGTGGAGTTATAAGTCATGCTCACAATTTGCTCTCTAGAGCTCTATCAAAGCTAGAGGATGAGTTTAGACAGATACTACAAAACTACAGGTTCTTCTTTAGACATACATACACTTATACATATTGTGTCTAGTTGAAGCAAATTTGTTTTCTCTTGCAAAGACTGTGTTTTAACACTAGGATATTGTCTACAAATTTCGTTTAGCAAGCCAATGGAACCTGATCGCCTGTTTGAATGTCTTCCAAGCAATCTTCGACCATCCCCAGAAGGTGAAGGTGGTGGTGGGAAGAGTCATGATCCTCATCACAAGAGCTTAGAAAAGGCCATTTTTACAGTCCCAACAGTCATTCTGCCGAGGGTTATACCTTTGCTTCATGATTTGGCTCAACAAATGGTTCAAGCAGTTCACCAGCAACAACTCTTCAAAACTTACAGGTCCAGCCTTTTTTCTTAATTTTTTCCGTTTTCTATCATTCTCTCAGGCCTGATTTACTCTTGGTGCAATCGAGTAAAATACTCATTGAGCGTTCATAACAGAGATCATTAGCTATATTATAATATTATGCATCTCAAATAAATCTGTGAATATAAATCAGCACCTTATTAAAGTTCCACTTTGCAGCATCTATCTAATTCAGTTTGGTCACTTTGCAGCACCTTGTTACTTTTGTGCGAATTTGGCCACTTGATTTCTCTTATCTAGGTTCCATGTATTCAGCATTGGACAACGATCATTAGGAACCAGAGTTTGAGTATGTTTTCATTACTTTTGAAGTTGGTTTGGTCTGAGTGATTCGACTTTACAATTGTTCTTTTGTTTGTATCATCGCAGGAAGTGATAGTTGTTCTTGCTTTGAATATCTTATGTTTGAAAATGTGTATGACTGTCTATGAATCAGTGTTATAGTATCTTATATTATCTTTTTTAAAAAAAAAATTTTTAAGAAACTCTTCCTAGAAACTACCAAAATCATCCATACAAACTCAAAACAAATTACCATCTCTTAACTCTACTTTATTTTACTTTAATTATTTTTTAATTACTAGAAACTCAAATTTAGAGACCACCAATAATGGTGGTCTAAGCGGTGAAAAGAGTTCTACGCTATCTTGTTGGGACTGCAACTCAGTATTTTTATTCACACCAACTCTCCTACCTTTTTACATGGTTTTTCAGATACAGATTGGGCAAGAGATATGGATGATTATACTTCTACCATGACATATATACTCTACTTTGGACGAACACTTATATCGTGAGATTCTAAGAAACAAAAAAGAGTGGCATGTTCGTCCACTGAAGCTGAATAATGCATTGTTGCTGCCACGACTTCAAAGATTTGTTGGATATGTTTGTGCTAACCCAATTTTCTATTAAAATAAAGTATATTTATGAGACCCAACCTTGGGTCAATGAATTAATTTCATGGCCCATAAGGCCCAATAAAAGAATTGTCAAGGGAGATAAGTTTTTGAGAAAAAAAAAAGGAAAGATGCATCTTCTCAACCTAGCACCAAAACCTAGTTTGTTCTCCAACTTAAACTCACCAACTCGGCGCCACCTAGGCTTCTTCCTCTTCTGAAATCTTCAAACTCGAGCCTCATAGCAAGTATCTCCATTGCCGAAGTTGATTGATCAACCTAGAGCACCCTCCAAGTGGTAAGAAATCCAGTCCGAACCACTATTTTTTGGGGCCCATAACTAATCTGATACTAATCGACTATTGATGATTTTGGTAGTTCTGGAAAGATCTTTCTCACAAGTTTCTGTAGCTTCAAACGGATCGTTGATCGGAGTAGTATTGAGAGAGTTATACCGAGTTTAAGGTAAGACATCAACTCAGTCTCTTTTTCCAGACTTAGCGAATTCTGAGTTCTGTTCTAATTGTTGTGTTCGACTTGGCATATTTGGGATCGTTTTGTGACTAGATATGTGCAAAGAAAGTCAGGTTTTTGTTGGATTCAGATAAACGGAACATTCAGGAACGCAACCGAAACCGTCGGATCTTCAAATCTAGGTAAGATCTGATCTGTAATGTCATTGCTTGGTCAGCAAGAATCATCTGTTTTGTTGACTGATGAACCTTAATTCGCTTGTGTGTGAAGGTTTCTGCTGTGAAAGTTGTTGATTTTGCTTTTGGCTGCGTTTTTGAATCTGTCACCGGCCAATTTAGGTGAGGATATGATCTACGAAACTTTTAGTTTTAATTTAATATTAAACTCATTTATTCTAGAAATTAAAAATATTTAATTAGAATATTTTTAATCATATATTAAATATTATATAACTCTTAGATAATATTTTATGGATTTTTGTGAATGTTTGGAAATAGGATAGTTGTTTGAATTATTATATAATATATAAATAATTAAAATATGTATTTGTTGAGGCATCTCATAAGAGGTGATATATTTAATGTTTTGATGAAAAGTAAGTAGATAAAGAATGAGTAAATGAGTAAGTGACATGTCTCTTAAAAAGTGGTGACGCGGAGGAATTGGGCTACTGGCCGACAATCATCGTGGAAAAGAGACAATGGTCTGGATGTCTCTTAAAAAGTGGTGACGCGGAGGAATTGGGCTACGGGCCGACAATCCCCGTGGAAAAGAGACAATGGTCTGGAGTGAGCCGACGGGACCGCTTCAGCCCAAAAACCGCTGACGAGATAGGGAGGATCGAGTTACGGACCGTGGTCTCCCAACCGAGGGGCTCTAAAGCCATCGTGGAGTATGGTTGAGCCGATGTGTGCGACGTTGGCTGCTACTGGTAGACCAGCCTGATTGGTACAACTTGTTGAAATACATAAGTTGCACATGATTGCTTTCTATGCTTAGGATAGACGATGTTTAGTATTAAGTTAGAACTTTGAGCCTCAGTGGGCAGAAGTGATCTCTTCACTGAGTATTTATACTCACCCCCTCATTTTTCCCCTTTTCCAGATCGGATCTAGGATCGTGAGTAGCTGCCGAGTCTCCCTTTTTCATTGAAGTTATTTATTACAGTTATTTATTTCGTAAGACATTTTCTTCGTTATTTTCTTTATTTTAATGATTTTTATTCGAGAGATTTTATGTAAGATTTTGGGACCATCTTAGTTATTAAATAAAAATTGAATGTTTTGGTACGAAGTGACACGTGTCTAAAAGTGTCGGGAGACGGGTGTTACAAATTGGTATCAGAGCGGAGGTTAAAGCTAAGTCGATTTTGTCCCGGAAAGCTAAGTAGGAAAAAAAGAGTTTTCAAATTGTGTATTAAAATGATTTATTTTCTTTTATATATTTTTTAAAAAAAATAATAATATTGTTATTTCGTTTCCAAAATTATTATAAAAAAAAAAGTTTCTTAAAAAAAAATTATGGTTTCGTTTCCAAAATGATTTTAAAAAAACTAGGAGACTATGGCGCTACACATAACTTTGTGTGCCCGAAGATAGCGAGGGGTTGGGATTCCCAAATTCCTTTTTTGAAAAGAATAGGAGGATTGAAACCGCATGTTGGGAATTAGTGGGTCATCAAGGACCTATCGAGACGTTCATGTGACTATAGAAATTGTAGCACTGCTGGGAAACTTTATTGAGATGGAGCTGAAGCACTATGAGGTAATAATAGGCATGGATTGGTTGAAACGCCATGGAGCTCACTTGGATTGTCTGAGAGCACATGTTAAACTCAATCGTACAGAAGGAGACTTGATGTTTCAGGGAGTCAATGTCAGGAAAATGACTCAACTTGCTGCAATAGTGGATGTCGAAGGTTCGCAGCAGGAAGAGATTCGTGTTTATTTGGCAACAATCTTTGTTGAAGGAGGAGAATCAGAAGTAGAGCTGAAAGATACTCTTGTTGTTGCGGAGTATGCAGATGTTTTTGAACCAGTGATAGGACCCCCACCTGGAAGAGGTGATGAGTTCACTATTGAGCTGGAGCCAGGGATTGCTCCAATCTCGAGAGCTCCTTACCGTTTAGCCCCATCAGAGATGGTAGAACTAAAGAAGCAGTTGGAGGAACTGTTGGAGAAAGGGTTCATTAGACCTAGTAGTTCACCATGGGGAGCTCATGTATTGTTTGTGAAGAAGAAGAAAGATGGCAGCTTCAGACTTTGCATGGACTACCGAGGGCTAAACAAGGTGACCATCAAGAATAAGTATTCCCTACCTCAGATTGATGAGCTGTTGGACCAGTTGCAAGGAGCGTCTTAGTTCTCAAAATTTGATTTGGCATCTGGTTATCATCAGATTGCTATTGTCGGAGATGACATCAAAAAGACGGCCTTCATAACACGTTACAGGAACTATGAGTTCACAGTGATGCCTTTTGGTTTGACGAATTCCCCTACCGCATTTATGAAAATGATGAATAACGTGTTTTGGGAATATGTAGACAAGTTTGTTATTGTGTTCATTGATGACATTCTGATATACTCTAGAAGTAAGGAAGAGCATGTTGAACACTTAAGGATTATGTTGCAGACGTTGCGGGAGCATCAATTATATGCTAAGTTGAAGAAGTGCAGCTTTTGGCAGAAGAGAATTGGATTTTTTAGGCCACATTGTGACAGAAGGAGTCGCAGTAGATCCAGAGAAGATTTGCACGACTTCAGATTGGCCTAGACCTAAGAGTGCTACTGAGGTATGCAGCTTTCTAGGGCTTGCAGGTTATTACCAGAAATTTGTGGAGGGATTCGCCAGCTTGGCCAAGCCATTGACATAACAAACGTGTAAGGAAGCACGTTTTGAGTGGTCTAAAGCGTGCGAGTAGAGCTTTGAGAGTTTGAAAGAACGTTTGACTAAGACGCCTGTGTTGGTACGACCGAGGGTAGGTGTGTCATATGTAGTTTACACAGATGCGTCAAAAACTGGTCTTGGATGTGTCCTTATGCAAGAGGGTAAGGTGATTGCTTATGCCTCTAGACAGTTGAGGAAACTTGAGGTCAAGTATCCTACCCATGTTTTGGAGCTTGCAGCTGTGTTCTTTGCTCTTAAGGCCTGGCGAGCATACTTGTATGGAGAAAAGGTACAACTGTTTACAGACCACAAAAGTCTGAAGTACATCTTTACTCAGACGGACCTGAATCTTAGATAGAGGAGATGGGTGGAGTTGTTGGCGGACTACGATGTGGATATCGCTTATCATCCAGGGAAAGGTAATCTGGTAGCAGATGCATTAAGCAGGAGAAGGACTGATGCATCAAGCACAAAGGAAGTGCAAGAGCTAGGAGTAATGTTATCAATCCTCAGAATTTGTGAAGTCTTTGTAAATGATGACGTTTTAGGCCTCAAAGCAATAAACCAAGCAGATTTGTTGTGGAGGATTCGCGAGGCGCAAAAGAGTGATGCATCCTTACTAAAGTCAGTTGCGATTGGAGTTGTGGGTTTAGACACCACAAAGAATGGAACATATGTCTTCAGGGGTCGAGTTTGTGTTCCTGATGACAAAGTTCTGAAGGGAGAGATATTAAAGCAAGCACATCTGTCACATTTCTCTATTCATCTGTTATTGGTGGGGCTAATTCGATGTTCCCGATGTGGCTGACATGACCAGCTGTTATTGGTGGGGCTAATTCGTAGTTTATTGTATTCTGGCAATGGATCTCGTAATTCACCTCCATTGGGTTAGGAGGGTTGCCTTGTGGATTGTATGGTGTGTTTTTGCTAAGGTGAATTTTCCAGCGGGTGCAAAAGCCTTCAAATTTACCAAGGTGAATTATGAATCATTGTCAGTGACGACCTCGTATGGTATTCCATGGCGGCATATTATATCTTTCTAGATAAACTTCTACACATCAGAGTCTTGTATCTTGGTGAAAGATTCTGCTTCCACCCACTTCATGAAGTAGTCGGTCATGACGAGGAGGAAAGACATTTACCTTGATTGTGGGAGGAAACTGACAATATCCATCGCATGAACGGGTACGACATTATCGACGGGATAAGTTCTTCCGCTGGTGCATGTATGAGTAGCTTGTGTCGTTGGCATTTTTCACATTTCTCGGCGTACTTCTTGCAGTCTGCTATCATTGTCGGCCAATAATATCCAAGGCTTCTCCCTTTTTGGGCGAGCGGTTTTTTTGCCAGAGTGATTTCTGCAGGCGCCCTCGTGGACCTCGGTCATGATGCGCCGAGTTTCCTTTCCATGGATACACTTAAGCAAGACGCCACTCAAGGTCCGTCTGTACAAGTTCCCTTCCATTTCTACGTAGTAACTGTTGTAAGTTTTGAGCTCCAACGAACCAAGTCGCTAGAAACCCTAGAGATTGAGAAGAGAGATTTTCAAGATTGGAGAATAAGTGAAAGAAACCATTTTCTTATTAAAGCTTTCGTTCATACATAGATCAATATATATATAAGAGAAAATACATCATAAAAGACAAGAAGGAAGAAAGAGGTTGTCGCAATGTAAGGGGGAAACCATCGGGACTACTTACACCCAACGGTTATATTTGGGACCACATTGACCGTTGGGGACCACATGGACCACTGACGTCCCAACAGTCATATTGGGACCACTTCTCCAACGGCTATTTTGTCCCTAACACGACATGAATCTCACGCACTCCTTGCTCCGATTATTTTCTTTAAGGTGGAATAGATAGGGTCACTAGGCCTCTTGGATAGAGATAGGTGTGGCCTAGTGAGGATGTTTGGCCAATACTCCCCCTCAAGGTAAGCCGTAATGTAATGGAGACTTAGCTTGGAGAGCCCAAAGCATACACCTCGGTAAAAACCTTAATAAGGAAAACCCGGTGCAAGGGAAAAAGAGCATGTATACTTTGGACTCAGGAGATATGAAGTCAAGTGCGGTCAAGACTCACAAGCCCGAGTTTGCCATATATATGATTGCAAACCTTGGTACTTACAGCCTTAGTGAAGATGTCTGCCAACTGATCTCCACTTGGTGTGTAACACGGGAGGGTTACTCCCTCGGCAATACGCTCTCGGACCTTGTGACAGTCCACCTCGATGCATTTGGTTCTCTCATGGAAGACCGAGTTGTTGGCTATATGGATTGTGGCTTGGTTGTCGCAGTGTATGATGATCTGCTCGGTTGTCTCGCAGCCTAGATCCTTGAGGATGGCCTTAAGCCACACTAACTCATCGGTAAGTCTCCTCATAGCACGATACTCTGCTTCAGCCGTTGAACAAGGCACAACTTTTTGCTTCTTGGTCTTCCAAGTAACCAAATTCCCTCTGACAAATGTGCAATATCCGGTGGTGGTATTCCGGTCATTTCGATCACCTGCCCAATCAGCATCATAATATCCAGAAATTACGGTACTACCATTCTTACCCACCATATGTCTTGGCCCGAGCTTCCTCTAATGTACCGAAGAATCCGTTCGATCATAGACCAATGGTACTTGGTTGGAGATTGCATGTGCTGGCTGACTTGGTTCACTGCAAAACAAAGGTCAGGCCGAGAGGATGAGCTAACCGACAAGTCTCCTATTGAGCTTCAGATCATCAAACGGCTCATCCTCTTTCTCCCCCTCTCAGCTGACCTTGTACCCATCCTCTAGTGGTATCTTAGTCGGTCTCGAGTTCTCCATTCTTGTCTCATGCAAAAGATCAAGGGTATACTTTCTTTGGGAAAGGAATAGGCCGTCGGAAGAACGACAAAACTCAATGCCAAGGAGTTATGTCAAGTGCCCCAAGTCCTTAATATCAAAAACAGAATGTAGATAGGATTTTGTATCACTAATACCTTCCTTATCATTGCCGGAAATGATAAGGTCATCAACGTAGATTAAGACGACTACAATACCCTTCAGACTTCTTAGTGTGAACAACGTGTGATCCGCTTTGGATTTCTGGAATCCACGGTAACGAAGGGTGCAGCGTAGTTTGTGGTACCATGCCCGAGGAGATTGTTTTAGGCCATATATGGCTTTACGAAGTCGCAACACCTTCCCGGATGTAAATCGAGATTCGAGCCCCGGAGGAGGAGTCATATAGACCTCCCCATCAAGTTCGCCTTGAAGAAAGGCATTCTTGACATCCATCTGCCATAACTCCCAAGATAGATTAGTAGCAACTGAAAGTACAACCCTTACCGTGTGTAGTTTGGCAACCGGTGCAACCGTGTCCGTGTAGTCTTCACCATATGTTTGGGTGAACCCGCAGGCCTATAGTCATACCTTATAGCGTTCCACTTCTCCATCTGGTTTATACTTGATGGTAAAGACCCATTTACATGACACAGTCTTCTTTCTGGAAGGTGAGTCGGCCTCGACCCACGTCTGATTCGTCTCCATAGCCTTAGCTTCATTCTCAATGGCATCCATCCACTCCTTACTTTGTTTAGCTTCCTCAAATATCTTAGGAACCTGTCCCATCTCAAGTTTTCCAAGAAAAGCATGAAATGTAGAAGGTAAATAGTAAAGATATAATACCGCTTGATGCGGATTGTTCAAGGCGTGAGCATAGTAGTATGCCCTTGTTTGCCTTTGGAGCCGGGAGCTTCTGCGGAGTGGTGGAGGGTCTTGATTGGAGATAGACGTTCCTTGGGTGACAGTCGGATTGGTATACGCGGTCGGATCCATGATCTCGGTCGGATTGACGGTCGTGACTGTCTCAAAGGTCTTCAGAATTTCCGAGTCATTGGGTTGCACAGGGGCATGCGGCTGTATGTTGAGTAATGGGAGAGTGTCCAAGGGTTCTGGCTTCGGATCAAAAAGTAGGTGGTGAACATCCGGGATAGACATATCCGGAGAGGGTGCGTCCGGCTGAGAGGAACCCGGAGAAGGCGTGCCCTGATCCGCATCCGGATTCGAAGCCGAGGTATCCCGTGGTTCTATCTCGATGCCCAAGTGATCCAGTAAGAACTTTATACTGGATGCCCTATCCATGGAGATGTCCGATAGATCCTTGAGCTCATACCAATTTTTGTCTCCATAGAATGGCCTAGTCTCGAGGAATTTCACATCCCGAGATACGTGGATTTGTCGGTTATCCGGGTCATAGCAATTGTAGCCTTTTTGAGTGGGTGAGTACCCTAGGAACATGCACTTCTTGCTCTTGGCTTCAAGCTTGTTCATAAGCTCCCCGGGTACTAGAACAAAACACACACAACTGAACACATGTAAGTGATCTAAAGAAGGTTCGGTTTTGTTTAGTACCTTGAATGGGGAAACATCATGTAGGAATTTAGTAGGTGTCTGATTGATCAAGTAGCAGGCAGTCATAACCGCATGTTCCCAGAACTTCATTGGAACATTCATGTGAAACATAAGAGATTGGGTAACCTCCATCAAGTGTCGGCTACTTCATTTTGTTGAGTATTATAAGGACAGCTGGTTTGATGTAGTATTCTATGGTTTGTTAAGTGCTCTTAAATATTCTGCTGGCGTCTCTACTTAATGACGAGGTGAGGAGAGGAGAAGTTGAGAAGCAAGTGATTTGAGGAGGACCGAGAATAAGATCAAGTCGAAATATCAAAATTCTTGAAATATAAAATTTAAATGCCTTACTCATGTATTCACCTCCATTATCCATTCTAAGTACCTTCAATTTCGATTTGAAATGATTAGATATATATGAGTCGAAATTTTTGAAGGCATCAAAGACACTATCTTTTGATGGAAGCAATGTTATCCATGTATACTTTGATTTTTCATCAATGAATGTGACAAAATATCTATGATTGTCCCTAGATATGCACGGAGAAGTCCACACATTGGAATACACTAGGTCAAAACAGTTTTTATAAATTGTAGATGATGATGAGTAAAGTGTTTTGCAATGTTTTCCCAATATGCATGCTTCACATTCAAAATTATCCAAAGATATCCGAGGTAACATGAGTTTCAAGGCTTTAAAATGAGGGTGACCAGCCCGCGCATGCCAAATATGGTCATTAGAGTCACTAACACAAAAATTTGATACTACACTAGAACCGCAAAAACGAGAAATAAGCTTAGTGTCTTCGAGAATATAGAGTTCTTCTTGTACTCTCCCATGTATGATCAAGCTCCCCATCTCAATATCCTGAAACTTAACGTCATTAGGGCCAAAAATTACATAACAATTTAAATCCCTCACGGTCTTTTTAACCGACAAAAGGTTCAAAGTGAAATTAGGCATAAAGAAGGCTCTAGTCTTTTTATTGAATAGACCTAGGTTCCCTACTCCTCTAACCGATATCTTAGCCCCATTAGCAATAACCACACTCCCTAAAGTTGGTTCTATGTTGCTCATTAGCTTCCTATCACTTATCATATGATGAGAAGCCCCTTAATCAACAATAATTGGCTTAAAGAGACTTTGAGAGTAGAAACAAATATCGGAGTCCCTAAGTGTTTTTAGGGAGTTTATGAGTGCCTCAAGATCAGACTTCTTGATTACATCTCCTTGAAAGGATGATGAGGCCGCAGTGACATGATTGGATGGTCCGACTAGAAAGCTTGTGCTCGGTCCGAGAGGTGGTCCTAGGGAGCTGTCTTCGAAGGATTCTTGTGAGAGGTTGGCTCTGGAATCTTTGAATTTGGCTGGCTTGAGGTGAGGGTGGAGTAGCCAGCACATTTCTTTGGTATGCCCCTTCTCCTTGCAATGATCGCATATCAACCTTCTCCGATCCTCCGCCTTCCCATAGGCCTTGTTTGCTGAGATGAGCTTTTCTTTTCCTTCAAACAGCTCGGTTGATCCCTGATCTTTTTAGATTTGAGAGCAAACTTTTTCAAGACTTGGAAGAATATGAGTAGCTGCTGCACTCCGGATATGCATCACAAGGTCTTTGTAGCACGGGTTGAGGTTCATCATAATTCCGAAAACTTTATCCTCCTCATTCCTTCCCCAAATGACTTTTGGATCCATACTCATTGGTCTTAACATATCAAGCTCAGCCCAAAATGACCTAAACTTACCAAAGTATTTGGTGAATTCCATCTCCTCTTAATACAAGCCTGCAAGTGATTTCTTGAGCTCAAAGACCCTAGTCAAGTTTGACACATTACCATAGACCTTCTTCAATGTGTCCCACAGCTCCTTTGTTGTTTCATATTAGTAATAAGCCTCAAGTATAGGAGTATCTAGAGAGCTCAAGATGATTGATTTCACAGCTTGGTCCATGAGGAACCATTCATCGTCTACGTCGATGTATTCTCCATAGTCTTCTTCTCCGCTCGAGCTTTGCTCCCTTGGAGGTCTTTCCTTCACCACATGACTCCAGTAACCTTGTTTAGTACATATGGTAGTCTTGACCGCTCGAGACCACAGAAGAGAGTTTGGTCCTTTGAGCATAATCGGAACAACCAGGACTTTGGAAGAATCCATAGCCTAAATCTTCTTTTGAAATGAGAAAGATGAGGATTTCTTACCCAAAAGTAGAGAAAGGTCGAATCTTTATCTTGAGATACGGCCAATGTAACCTCTACTCAAGGGATCCAACCTATTCTTCGATCAATGCCACCTTTTGAGATCCGGAGAGGTTTCCACCTCTTGAAAATCGAAGCAGATTTTGGAGCTTTTCAGATCTTTGAGAAAAAAGGTGGGAACTTTTTGAGATTTAACTTGAATATAGAGGAAGAAAGAAGCTTTTGCTCAACCCTAACAATGATCCAAGTGTTATGCTTCATGAAAGCTTCGATCCGTACACACATTTTGAGGAAGACGATGTACAGACAACAATGGAGATCTGGCGAATGAGAGTTTGATTTGAAGAGAAAACAAAAAACAGAGAGTAACACACAGAGAGTAGAATGAGAAAACGGGACCTAGAATCAAAGGTGCTCTGATACCATGTAAGTCTTGAGTTCCAACGAACCAAGTCGCTAGAAACCCTAGAGATTGAGAAGAGAGATTTTCGAGATTGGAGAATAAGTGAAAGAAACCATTTTCTCATTAAAGCTTTTGTTCATACATAGATCAATATATATAAAAGAGAAAATGCATCATAAAATACAAGAAGGAAGACAGAGATTGTAAGGGGGGGGACCATCGGGACCACTTACACCCAACGGTCATATTTGGGACCACATTGACCGTTGGGTACCACAGGGACCACTGACGTCCCAACAGTCATATTGGGACCACTTTGATTGTTGGGACCACTTCTCCAACGGCTATTTTTTCCCTAACACGACTTGAATCTCACGCGCTCCTTGCTCCGATTATTTTCTCTAAGGTTGAATAGATAGGGTCACTAGGCCTCTTGGATAGAGATGGGTGTGGCCTAGTGAGGATGCTTGGCCAATAAGTGTTTCTGGCTTTGAGACGTCGTGTGTCCCATTTGTCAAAGGGTGCCTCGCTATTGGTGATATAAGCCGGAATTTTATCTCTCCAGTCTTTTTGGTCGACCTTGGTGTTGTTCTGAGAGTTCTCTAAATTTCCGGTTTTGGGCGTGTCTAGTACAGCATCGTCAATGGCTAAACATTTTCCCTTGGTTAGCGTGATGATTGGGTTCACGCTGCATTCGACAGGGATAACCTGGTGTTGCGTCGATTCTGAGGTGGATGCCATGGCTCTTAGTGCATCAACTGATGTATTGTCGCCGCGAGAGATTTTGATAAACTCGAAGGTTGTGAATCCTTTTGCAATATGGTTTACTATATCCAAATATGCGGCCATTTTCTCGATTTTGGTCACGTATTTGCTATTGAGTTGATTGACGACGAGATGGGAGTCGCCTTGGATGCGGATATGATCAACCTCGAAGGCTTTTGCCAGTACTAGTCTGGCAAGGAGAGCTCTGTATTCGGCTTCGTTGTTCGAAGCAGGAAAGGCTAGCCAGAAAGATTAATCAAGGATTTCTCTTGTTGGTGACTCGAGCCTAATATCAATATCTGATATGTGGCGGGATGCTAAGTCGTCGGCGTAAATGGTCCATTTGTCTGTTTGTTCGGCTGGTAGGTCATTTTTTTGCCTTTAGGGACTATTCAATGAGGAAATCCGCTAAGACTTGGAAGTTTGCAACAGTTCTACCTTTATACTCAATATCATACTCGCTTAGCTCGACTGCCCACTTGGTCATCCGGCCCGACTGGCTAGGGCTATGCAGGATTGTCCGCAATTGATAGTTTATGAGAATGACTACGGCGTGAGATTGGACATATAGGCGCAATTTTCACGCCCCGATTATTACTCTCAGAGCTAATTTTTTGCTTGTGTTGTATCTCGTTTCTGCGTTATCTAGTAACTTGCTGACGTAGAATATGGGTTGTTCCCGCGATCATCGTTATCGAGCACTCCACTTACCGCCGAGCTGGTTACAGCGATGTACATATACAATGTATCTCCGTCTTTGGTTTTTGCCAAGACGGGTGTCATGGATAGGTATGTCTTCAGCTGATGGAATGCCTCCCCGCATTTTTTGTCTTTTCTGTTTAACCGGCTTGTATGTGGAATCAATGTTGAGTTTGTGGCTTGTTAACGCTGGATCGTTACCCGGCATGTCTCTGGTGTACCATGTGAATGTTGAGATGTTATTTTTGAGAAAGATGATGAGCTCGTCTCAAAGAGCTTTACGGAGATCAAGGCGGATTTTGACGCAATGTGTTGGGTCGTATAAGACGAGGCATACTTTCTCGGTTGTCTCCTTTCTAGGGTTATCTCATAGAAAGTTTTGAGGGTCGTTGTCGACCGGGCGCCGCCTGTCATCTTGACAGAAATCATGCACGATCAGCCTGCTGATTTTCTATGTTTATGTTTGTTGATGAAGCATGATCAAGCCATTCGCTGACTATCGCGAAAAGTAAAAATACCACGCTCGGTTGGGAATTTGACGCATTTGTGGTAGGTTGAGACAACCGCAAAGAGTATAGATTGTTGGTTTATCGCCGACGAGAAATTTGATCCATCTGGTCGTACCGCGAGGTACACCGGGATTTTTACTGTCCCGTATGTTAAATTGAGTTTCCATCGAAACCAGTCAATGGTCAGGTGGTCTTTTTGTCCATGTTATCTTTTGGGATGCACAACTTGTCTACGGCTTCCTTAAATATTAGATCGATCGTGCTTCTTATGTCAAATAGGGCCTCCTTATCACATTGCAGTCGGCAACGCGGAGCTCCACCACGACGGGGTTGTCATGTGGTTGTTGGACGTCTTCAGCGTCGGCATCTGTAAAAGTGATGACCTCGTTTGGCTAAGCATCCCGAATGTGGCTGACATTTGCTGAACCCCATTTCTCTTTGGCATATATTTTGAGCGGGTTGGCCTCTTGCTTTCGGATCTTGATTACTCATTCAAAATCGTTGGCTTTGTTCAAATTTCCAATGATCATGATCGTCTGCCTGGGAGGCGGAGGTGGTAGCTCTCTGTCATGGTCAATACGCTTTTGTGGTGGTTCTCCGTCGGCTTTCATGGCCTCGTCTCATGCGATTGTTGTACGGACACTATTCGGGATCAACTACCCCCACGTCTCTTTTCTCGAAATTAGCGAGTAGCAGTTCCCTCAAGGCATGAAACAGGGAGGTAGCATGGTCGGGCCGTTTGTGGTATGAGTAGTAAGACTGCTTTCCATCCCTAAATGGGTCTCGGTAACATTTGTTAGCGGGGTCGAGTTGCATTTTGGCATGTCCTTGGTAGACTAATTGATTGCATAGGCCGAGGCGACTTCCCTTTATCGCTCTTGTATTTGCGGTCGTACTATTGGCGGGGTTCGTGATACTTTTCTCGCGCAGCTTCTTTTGGCACGTCTCTAGTTGCCCGGGACCTACTGTTGTATCTTTTTTGCTTGGCCGCTCTGCATTCCTCGATCTTGGTATATATGGCGTCTCGGTGTAAGGCGTATTCTAAGGAGAATGGTTTTCGCACCCTGAAGTCGGCTATGAGGTCAGAGTCGTAGTAGAGGGCTTCCTTTACCACGTCGGTCATGGCGTCGGCTATGAGGTCAGAGTCGTAGTAGAGGGCTTCCTTTACCATGTTGATCATTGCGTCGTCTATAATTGTTATTCGTGATGCTACTTCTCTGAATAGTCCGGGGAACAAGCAAAGTGGCTCCTTAGGTCTTTGCACTATGGCATGGAGTTGGCTGTCAAAGCATTTCTTTGCATAAATACTAAGTAATGCCTGAGGAAAGCCTCAACAAGTTGCTGGAAGTTGTCGATAGAGTACGGGTCAAGTTTCGAGAACCATTTCAGCGCATCATCGGCTAGGTTCTTGACAAACATTTAGCAGTATCCCACGTCATGGTGGAACCGGATGGTGAAGAGTCGCCTGGTGAAAGCCGTATTTTGCGCTTCGGACAGATCTCTGGTGCGGAGCTCTGAGATAGGTATATATGGGCCGCTATGTTGCATACCTTGTTTCTTAACGCGCGAATTATGCGTCCCTAGGGTCCTCGTATCCAGCTCGTCAAGACCCTGGTGGTTTGTTGAATAGTCGTCTCTAGAGACAAGGTGAAGATTGATTCGCGGGTAGGCTGAGCTCTGCGTGTAGGTGGGTCAGCATATCTGATGACGCTTCAGATCTGTTCGCCGCGCCTTCTATGCGTTCCACCATGGCCAGAAATGAGTCTGCCATACGATGGGCTTCGTCTGTGGGAAGAGTTTTCTCCGCGTCTATTTGAGGTGGCTGGTCGGTGACGAGTATGACGCAGTTTCACCTCCGTCTTCTACGGATGCGAACGGGAGTTCGATGCGTTGAACATTTTTTGGCGTTGTTGGCGACTTTGGGGCGGGTGGTCTCATTGAGGTATTTTTTTGGCCTCCGTCGGCGAGATTCGGTCAGTCATTATGTCACTTGTGCGTTGAAAAACTCCTTTCTCCTCTCTTTCTAGCGACAATCGTTTGTACTGGGATTAATACTATGATTAAGATGGATAGTAATGAGGTAGGAAATTTGTCTTATTAAGTGACAAATATAAGGGATTACAAGAATGATGTGGCCAAAACCCCAATTACAATATAGAATCTTAACTAAGTATTTGGGGTCTCCTCCCCTCTCATTTTCCCTTCTCCCCTCCTTTTATAGGGTTTAATATTGTCATAGTATGCTGATGGATCGGCCAACGAAATCCATATCCAGATGATCGTAGACAAGGCCCACAGAGCTCGAGGCGCATTTGATGACATGTCGTCCAATATCGGCATGGTCAATCTTAAAATGACGTGGCCGACTATAGCTGACATGACCCGCTATTATTGGCGAGGCCAATTTATAATTTGTTATATTTTAGCAGTGGATCTTAAATGGGTCAGGACGGTCGCATGCCTACCTCCAACATCTGTGAATTTTAGAAAGTAAATAATATTTTCTTAAGGATATTTTCTTCTTATCGTCCACCAAAAACACAAGCTTATCCCTAAAATGATAGGAAGATAGTGATTGAAGTACCCAAACTATATTTATATAAATAGTGACTTGAAACAGAGATCTGAAATTAAACAAAAACAAGATTGAAGTCAACCCCTTTATACTTTTTTTTGTTAATTGAATATCTAGACCGAAATCCGACTAATTTGAAAAGAAAGACAACATGACCACTAGTCTAGCTCTGGATTTTCTGGCCAGACAACTACAACTTAATTCCTGATAGTAATCGTACTCAAGACTGAAAATTTACGTTGTGCTCCAAGTTTATTCCTACCACTATGCTACAAGTGTTTGATTGTCTTCAGATCTTCAATTTCAGAGATCAGAACCTTGGAATGTTCTCTACGAAACCCATGTTTCAAATGTTTCACTTCTTTTATTTTCGTTATAAATCAGCAAAAATTTACAAGTTGCACCAACCTCGAGCTTGGTTATATGTGTAAAGAAAGAGTATAAAAACTGTATATTGCAAAAGAACAAGTAACTCGTAATACAAGAAATGAATTAAAATATTCATAATAACTTACAATAACTCTGTAACAAGAAAAAAAAAAAAAACAAAAACTATGAATGTGTTAAATATCTGTTGGAAGAGGGTACTCACAATACATCTCATTCTTCATACACATAAAAAATCTCTCATAAGCCGAAGTCATTACAGTTGCTTTAAATATTGAAAGAGCGTAACCTTTACAATCTATTCCCTTTCTCTCCAAAGCCATTGGCCCATCTCTTACAACAGAATCCAAAGTCTCAACAAGAGATCTCACATTTGGAGAAAATGTGTACCCAAAACGCTCACCCACAACTACTGTCCCAACAATGCTCGGATAATTAGGCGTCACGACCGGTTTCCCACACTGCATTGCCTCAATGATCGTCAAATCAAGTCCTTGTGGTCTCAGCGTTGGATTCACAAACACATCTAAAGCATTGTAGAAACCAGAGAGCTCTTCTGGTTCTAAAGCTCCTAAAACCTTAACGTTTGCTCCTAACTCTGCGTATCTTTTGCCCCAAGGACCAGATCCAGCTACAAGTAGATAGACGTGTGGGTGTGTTTTAGTGATCAGAGCAAAGGCTTCGTAGAGAATTGGATGTCCTTTGTCTCTCACCAAACGTCCAGACACACCCATTACAATATTTGTCCCATTACTGGCAGGAACACCATGTTTTGCCCTGAATCTAGCTCCAGAAAAAGGGGAATACACAAACTTGGTGTGGTCAACGCCGTTGACGATTACATGAACGTTTCTTTTAGGAAGCTGATAGATGTCAACGAGAACCTCACGAGCACTATTGCTTATGCAAATGTGCTGTTTATATTTCGAGAAGAATCTGATTTCGTCGACGAGTCTAGGCATCGTTTGTTGAAGATCAGAGTTAGGATGTTCATTTGAGAAGTATAGCTCTTGGAAAAGATTGGAATGAATTATCTCGTACCAGATTCCGTGCCAAGTCACAGCTATGTCACCTTTAGGAACCATTTTAACTCGCCAATGTGGCAGAGAAACACTCTCACTGTGAACATAATCGAAGGGACGATCTACATCGTTGATTCTGTCAAAGATCTCAAAAGCTTGAGAGTGGTTAAGTGTACCATGTTCGTTTGGAGCAAAGTAGACATGGAGATCTCCTCTGTTGTAATACTCTTCTCGGTTACTTTTGTCTGAAGAAACCGTGAAGACGTGAATCTCGTGGCCTCTTGAAGCCAGAGAAGTGTAGAGAGTGTACGCGTGACGCTCCATTCCTCCAGGTATTGAACCAACAGGCCATGATTTGCAGAAGACAGCGAGTTTAAGCTTCTCGAAGATTGGTCCAAGAGAGAGTTTGTTCCAAGGGAATGTCAGGTCACGAAGATCTCCAGCGAAGGAAGGAATTTCCGGCGAAGAAATGACCGGAGAGTAATCGAACTGTGAGAAAAAGATATAGTAAGAAGAACAGAAAATGAGAGCTAAGATAATGACGGTTGTGAACCTAAATGGAAGTGAAGTGTAAGAAGTAAATGGAATTGGTCTTGAAGAATGATTCTTCAAAGCCATTTTTATTTTTCTTCGTTTATTTGATCTTTGTGAATTTAGTTGCAACTATAGAGGTTGATACTTAGCTTAAATTTCGGATCTTTCTCGATTTATTATTCCAAAGTTCGCTTCTCAATGAAATTGCACATGGCCTATAGACGCCAATTTTTATATGCTTTGATTTCTACATTAAGTCAAATCTCTTTAAACTAAACCGGGACATTACATCCGGTTTTATTGTCCGTGGTTTGCTATTTTGTTCGGGACACGTATATCCTAATTTCTCGTATTTTTTAGGCGCGTGAGATCAAGCGCGCGTATGGTATTCTCGTGACGCTGCGACTCACAATGGCTTCCTAGGGTTTCGTCGCTGCAAATCCAGTCAATGTTCATGAACCACGGATCCTAATCTCACCGATCTTCAATTCCTTTTTTGAAATTCAAATATTGGCGCTGCGCGTAAGCACTCTAGAGAAGCTATAAATTTTCTGTTTAGAGAAGTTGTCAACGAGGGTAATGGCGTCTGGGCCTATAGCCGGTGGTGGAGTTTCGAAGATGAAGCATAGATGGAGCGATAGTGGGAACAAGAGCCAGAAACGATCGAAGCTCATGATTGCGGCGAGGCAAGAGAGGTCGATTCCGCTCGTGTCTCCGGCTAACTCGTTTGGGTCGGAGGATAATCATCAGATGATGAAGATAAGTTTGAGCTCAATTTCGAAACTTGAAAGTAGGAACTTGAAGCGGAAACTACAGGCTGAGCTTGAAGAAATTAGGAGCTTGATCAAGCGGCTTGAACCACAAGGTAACTTCGGCGGAGATATTGGGCTTGGGTTCGCGGAACAGCCCATGCCTAACAAGAAGCTGAAAACAGCAAACGGTGCTAAGAAGGGCGGAGTACACGGAGCTGCTGATAAAGGTACTGTTCAGATTTTGAAGAACTGCAACAATTTGCTTACGAAATTGATGAAGCATAAGTCTGGATGGATTTTCAGTACTCCAGTTGATGCAGTTAGGCTTGGTTTACATGATTATCACACTATAGTTAAGAAGCCTATGGATTTGGGAACAGTGAAGACTAGGTTGAGTAAGAGTTGGTATAATTCACCTTTGGAGTTTGCTGAGGATGTGAGACTTACTTTTACCAATGCGATGCTGTATAATCCTGTGGGGCATGAAGTGCATTGTATGGCTGAGCTTTTGTTGAACATGTTTGAAGAGAAATGGGTGCCGCTTGAAACTCAGTATGAGTTACCTAATAGAAGGCAACAACCAACCCGTGATATCGATTTCCATGCTCCTGTTTCAACGGACACTCATAATGTAGTAGAGCCATTACCATTACCGTTGCCTGCACCTACACCTTCCCCCTTTTCTCCTCCGCCTCCTACAGTAGTCGAAAACAGGACTATGGAGAGAGCAGAATCTATGACGAATCCAGTGGAACCTGCACTTCTAACTGTCGTCCCTGATAAGCCTGAAGAAGAAGAGGCGTATGGAAACAGGGACCTGACTTTTGACGAGAAGCGGAGACTTAGTGAAGACCTTCAGGATTTACCTTTTGACAAGTTAGAGGCAGTTGTTCAGATTATAAAGAAGAGGAATCCGGAACTCGCTCAACAAGATGATGAGATTGAGTTAGATATTGATAGTCTTGATCTCGAAACACTTTGGGAGCTTTTCAGATTTGTGACAGAGTATAAAGCAAGCTCGAACAAGCAAAAGGACGAACATGGATCAGGCCCAGAAAGAGATGCTGAATCAGTTCACAATAGTGTCCAAGAACCGGTAATAGCAAATCACCAACTGCTATTTACTTTTCTTACTTTTAGAATTAAGTCTCAATTAGGCTAATAATTTCATGTTTCTTCTTCCGGCTTAACAGAATACACTAGTAAGTGGCCTTGAATCAGCAAAAGTTACTGAATCAGGTGAGACTTTTATTAATTAGATAGTTTCAAATTTTGCCTGCAATAGCTCTTCTTAATTTGTTTTTGTCACTTAAAAAGGTCATGTGGCATCTCCTATACGGCAAGAAGTAAATGCTGGAGGATTTAGTAGTTCTAGTAGTGGCTCAGGCTCGTGTTCTAGTGGTAAATGTTGAAACTGCTTTGTCGTTCTTCTCTTATCAGCATCACAATGCGTAACCAGTTTACTCACATTCCTTGTCTTTATGCAGATTCTGACAGCGATAGCTCAGGACATGGATCTGATACCGGTAATTAACCAAGATTGTGAAAGTACTTAGCTTAGGTGGGAGTCACCGTGTTGTCGACTTCAAACTTTTTGCATCTCTTTCACTGGCAAAGCTAGGTTGCCACCATCGCACTGTTCCTGTAATAGGGCTCTTGTTAACTGTACAAAAAAGAAGTGTTTTCTTTCGGGCTTGTCATCAATTGAACATGCTTGTTCTGTACTTCTTAATTGTTTTATGACCTTACGTTCATAATTGCGTTCCTTTGACCATTACTGGATTTTCTTCAGTGACTAGTCTTGCTGGGCCAGATTGGAGAATAGCTTCTCCTTAAGACCCAAGCCGAGACCTTTGTCGGGAAAATTGTTTTATTGCCCTTTTATATATTATCATTATTTTAGATCATTTAACAAGAAGGACATGCTACCAAATGTGGAAAAGTCACCAACTGGTTGTTGCATGGGACAGTCATTTGTACATGCTTGTATTTGAAGATATTCGCTTCTTTCAAATATCCTACATTGATTCACGAGCTCAACAGCAAAGAGAGGAAGCTCTAAGCGATTGAATTCTTCCGTTATATCTGTTTCATATGTTGAAACAAGTTTCTGCAGATTCGCAGATAATTCTATCAATCTTCCAAGTTGTCCTTGTTAGTCTTTTGGTTCTAGGCTCCAGGAGATGTATCCTTGATGGACTCAGGAGCAACGAGAGTCGAATATTTCAACTTTATGGCTTCAGACAGAAAGAGGCAGTGTTTGTCACCAAAGAGGATCAACTTGATGAGAGCTGCAACGTCTTTGAAGGACAATGGATTTGGGACAATGTCTCTTACCCTCTTTACACAGAGAAGAGTTGTCCTTATTTAGTAAAACAAGCCACATGCCAACGAAACGGACGGCCAGATTCTTATTACCAGAACTGGAGATGGAAACCGAACTCATGCGACTTGCCCAGGTAAAAATAAAAACTTTTGTGTGGTGTCATGCTCTCAGATCCAGACTTGAGAAACGTTTAAAATCTCTGAGATGTTTCAGGTTCGATGCTCTGAAACTGTTGGACGTGTTAAGAAACAAAAGACTGATGTTCATAGGAGACTCAGTGCGGAGAAGCCCGTTCGAGTCAATTGTCTGTATGGTACAATCAGTTATTTCGCAGGATTCCTCCTTTGAAGATATTCAAAGCTGAGGTACATAACAAAACTCATATTTCTGGGAAGAGATCTTCAAAACTCATGATTATGGTCTCTTATATTTTAAGAGTGCATTCTATCAGGAATACAATGTATCCATCGAGTATTACTGGGCACCTTTCATCGTGGAATCAATTTCAGATCATGCAACTAATCATACACTACGCAAAAGGTTGGTGAACCTAGACGCCATTGAAAAACATAGCAAGAGCTGGGAAGGTGTTGATGTTCTAGTCTTTGAGAGCTATTGACGCAGTCGGACAATCAAAAAGGTCAGCCAACACTAACCTTAACTCGAATTCAATTACTAGTAGAGAACTCGAAGAAGTGTTCTGGAAATCCACCAGAATTAGAGATTAATCTCTTAAGCTCTTAAAAAAATAGAAATTAAGTTGTCTTTTACAAACAGGAATCCTCCCTTTATATAGAGGTAAACTTTAACGAAAAAATAGGAAAACTTAAGTAAATTATAAATCCTAAAACAAAAAGGAAAACTTAAAAGATTTAGAAGAAATCCTAAAACTAAAAGGAAAACTTAAAATGAGCTATGAAGTGTTCCCTGCATCAGTCTCCTCTACCTCCAAAGAACTTGTCCTCAAGTTCTGTTCTGGATACAGAACCTCATCGACGTAGTATTTATGAATATCAGCCACATTAAACGTGTTAGAAATGTTCATAGTTTGTGGAAGATCCACAATATATGCATTGTCGTTTATCTTCCTTAATATCTTGAATGGTCCGTACTTGCGAGGTTGTAACTTGTTGTAAGTACCAACAGGAAACCTTTCCTTTCGTAAAAACACCCTCACTTCATCACCTTCTTTGAAAAATGACACCCTTGTGGTGCTTATCGGCTGCGTTCTTGTTTTTCTGTCATGTAGCTTCAACTTAACTCTGACAGCTTCTTTAGTAGCTAGAATTCCTTCTGCCATGACTTCTGCGGAGACGCTAACTCCAGAAGCTCTAGGCAGCTTAACTAGATCAACTACATGATTAGGAACATAAGTGTAGACTAATGAAAATGGTGACTTTCCTGTAGCGGAATGCACTGCGCTATTATAGGCAAACTCGATCTGAGGTAGAGCTAGATCCCATTGTTTAGGTTTGTCACCACAAACGCTTCGAAGCATGTTCCCTAATGTTTTGTTAGTTACTTCGGTCTGCCCATCAGTTTGAGGGTGAGCCGTAGAACTCCTATTAAGAGTTGTCTCGAACATCTTCCAAAGAGTAATCCAAAAATGGCCGAGGAATTTAGTGTTTCTGTCTGATGTAATAGATTTAGGGACCCCATGAAGACGCACAACCTCTCTAAAGAACAGCTTCGCAATGTTAGATGCGTCAGCGCTTTTCTTGCAGGCAATAAAGTGCGTCATTTTGGAAAATCTGTCAACAACTACAAATACAGAATCCACTCCACGTTGAGTCCGAGGTAGACCTAGTATAAAATCCATAGATAAGTCTTGCCAATTGTCGTTAGGAATATGTAAAGGCATGTAGAGACATGTATTCTGTGAATGCCCTTTAGAAACTTGACAGACATAACACTTCTTGACAATTACCCCAACATCTTTCTTTAGGTGCGGCCAGTAATATCTCTCTTCCAAACTAGCTATAGTTTTGTCCCTTCCTAGATGTCCACCGAGTCCACCTCCATGGAGATCTCGTATGAGTTTCTCCCTCAATGATGAACAAGGAACGCACAAACGATCTCCTTTAAACAAGTATCCATCTATCATATGAAAATCAGTAGAAGGGTGTCTCGCATTGCATTTGGTCCACAGTTCTTTGAACTCTATCATTCTCATATAATTCCTTTAAAAATTTGAATCTGATGACCTCTTGTGATAAAGTAGTTAGCAAAGAAGCTCTTCTGCTTAATGCATTGGCCACCTTATTAAGAAAATCTGACTTATGTTGTATAATAAAAGGAAATTTTTGCAGAAAACTGACCCACCTCGCATGCATTTTGTTTATAACTTTCTGGCTGTGTAGGAATTTTAATGCTTGATGATCAGCAAACAAGATAAACTCCTTTTGAACCAAATAATGTTCCCACTGCCTCAAAGCTCTAAATACCGCATAAAACTCTTGGTCATACGTACTCCATTTTTGTCGAGCTTCACTCAGCTTTTCGCTAAAAAAAGCTATTGGCCTTTTTTCTTGTGACAGAACAGCACCTATTCCTACTCCGCTAGCGTCACATTCAACCTGAAATTTTTTGTCAAAGTCAGGCAATGCTAGAACTGGTGCAGTACATAGCTTGTTTTTAATTAAGGTGAAACTTTCCTCCTGTTCACAACCCCAACAAAACTTTCCTTTCTTCAAGCATTCTGTAATAAGAGCTGTAATAGTACTGAAATTCCTAATAAACCTCCTATAGAAGGTAGCTAAACCATGAAAGCTACGAACTTCGGTGACTGATCGAGGTGCAGGCCAATCTCTTATAGCTTTGACTTTGTCTTCATCAACCTGAATTCCTTCCTCTCCCACGACAAAACCCAGAAAGAGTAGCTTATTAGTGCTAAACGTGCATTTTTTTAAGTTGACATACAGCTTATTCTCGTTTAAAACATGTAGTACTTGTCGTAAGTGTTCCAAATGTTCTGTCTTTGACCTGCTATAAATCAATATATCGTCGAAATAAACTACCACAAAGGAACCAATAAATGGTCGAAGAACTTGGTTCATCAGCCTCATGAAGGTGCTAGGGGCATTCGACATTCTGAATGGCATCACCAACCATTCATAGAGTCCATCCTTACTCTTAAAAGTCGTTTTCCACTCGTCTCCGGGTCTGATTCGAACCTGATGGTACCCACTGCGAAGATCAATCTTGGAGAAAACCTTAGAACATGTCAGCTCGTCAAGCATGTCTTCTAGACGAGGAATTGGAAATCGATACTTTATGGTTATTTTGTTTATAGCTCTACTATCAACACACATTCTCCATTGATTTCCTTTCTTAGGCACGAGTAGAACTGGCACTGCGCAGGGGCTCATGCTCTCTCTAATGAACCCCTTTTTAAGTAAATCTTCAATTTGTTCTCGCAAAATCTCATTCTCCTTAGGACTCATACGATAATGGGGTAGATTTGGTAAGCTTGTTCCCGGAATAAGATCAATTTGTTGTTGAATGTCTCGCATAGGAGGTAGTTCATGTGGCAGCTCATCAGCAAATAAGTCCTTAAAGTCGTCCAAAATCTCTAGTATTTCCTCAGGAATCGCTGATTCTTCTGTTATAGCACTCATTAACCCCTTGATTACCACTGGACAGAAACATCCAGTTTCCTTGATGTCTTCATCCAGCTCCTTCTCACTTCGTGACATCACAAGGAAATTAGACTTCTTTGCTTCTGTATTCTGGTTCAGGTTCTTAGTAGGTGACATAGCAATTTTGTGTTCATTCCATGTGAACAACAACACATTATCTCTCCCTCGGTATGTGATGTCATTGTCGTATTGCCAAGGACGGCCTAATAAGATGTGACAAACGTCCATATCCAGAACATCACAAAGTACTTCTTCCCTATAATGTTTCCCAATGGAGATTGGAACTTTGCAAGTCATCGAGACTCTAACCTGAGATCCCTTCTTCACCCACCCTAGAGTATATGGTTTTTCATGTGGTTGTGTAGGCAGCTTTAAGTACTCTACGAGTTTCCGTGACACCAATTTTATGTGCTTCCATTGTCCAGATCAGACTGCAGAGTTTGTGACTAACTGTGCAACGAGTTTGAAACAAATTCTTTTGTTGCCCTTCTTCCTTAGACGCTAGAAGGAGTCTTTGTAGTACTAAACTTATTATTTCACCAGACTCTTCTTCAGCAAATTCTGCCTCTCTATACTCATCATTATCGTGTTCTTTTTCTTCTCCTGAGAGGGCGACAGTATTCCTAGTTGGACAAACATTCGACCTATGACCGTGTCCTTGACATCGGAAACATTTGTCGATAGTTGGCCGTGTGTAAGGGTTTCCTTGCTTCTGGTTTGGTGCTTTGTTCTGTTGGCTCTTGTTGTAGTTGTTGTTAGAGCTCCCAATTTCTTTGTTGCTAGGAAGAGTGTCATTCGTTCCTGTGTTTTTTTCTGGTGGGTCAAAGTTACCTTGAGGTGGGTACCTCCTGAATGGAGTGAAGCTACGAGGAGTTTTTCCCGTTAATTCAGCCTTGAGTGCTAAGCTGGAAGCTTCCTGCACGGTCCAGACCGTCTGCAGTCCTAATTTCTCTTGTATTGAGCTTCTTAAACCGCTAATATACCTTGCCACTTTTTGGTTTTTGGTTTCTTCCAAGTCATTGCGCTCAGAGAATCGTAGAAATTCAGCAGTATACTCGGTCACAGTCCTCTTTTCTTGGACACAAGTAATATACATTTTGTAGAGGATTTGTTCATAGTCTTCTGGTAGAAATCTCTCCATCATGTATTGTTTCATTTGTCACCACGTTTTGATCGGACCTTTCCTTTGTCTCTGTCTTTGCACAACAAGCCTATCCCACCATACAGCAGCAGTACTTTTCAACCTAATTGCCACCATCTTAACTTGCTTACTCTCAGGGACGCCCATGATCTTAAAGAATCGATCAACACTGATCTGCCAATCCAGAAAATCTTCTACTCCCATGGTTCCATAAAACAAGGGAATATCAGCTTTGACACGATAGTCATAGTCATTCTGCCTAGTCTCTTTACTAGCTTCTCCATCGAAATAACCTTCGTCATCAGAAGAACTCGACCCTTTATATTTGTGATGTTTACCTTGTTTTACGTCTTGCTTTGCTTCTTCCTCGTCTCTTTCTTCTTTAATACTTATGACGCTGTAGTTTCGTTTCAGCTCAACATCTTTGTTATTCTGGGTTGCTAGCTTCCGAATCTCAATTGTTAAGGCGTTCAGGGCCGTGGTTATTGCCTCGGTGAATCCCTGAAAATTTGTTTTGGATAATGGTTGATCCCCCATAGCTTTCAAGCTTTCGAAAAGAGACAGGAGAAGGCCAGCTCTGATACCACTTGACGCAGTCGGACGATCAAAAAGGTCAGCCAACACTAACCTTAACTCGAATTCAATTACTAGTAGAAAACTCGAAGAAGTGTTTTGGAAATCCACCAGAATTAGAGATTAATCTCTTAAGCTTTTAAAAAATAGAAATTAAGTTGTCTTTTACAAACAGGAATCCTCCCTTTATATAGAGGTAAACTTTAACGAAAAAATAGGAAAACTTAAGTAAATTATAAATCCTAAAACAAAAAGGAAAACTTAAAAGATTTAGAAGAAATCCTAAAACTAAAAGGAAAACTTAAAATGAGCTATGAAGTCTTCCCTGCATCAGCTATGTATGGTGGATGCATTAACCTAAGATCAATGCAACGTAAGCTATATAATGCATAAACCATATTCGAGTTGCTTGCATTGCAACAGAGAGAAGGAAATTTATATGCAAATACGCATATGTAGGTATGGGGATACCAGTGAAGTTCGTGAGTATAATGTGACAACTGCTTATAAAATGGCATTAGAAACATGGGCAAAATGGTTTGAAACAAAGATCAATCCCGAAATGCAAAGAGTTTTCTTCACGAGTATGTCTTCGACTCATCTATGGTATGTTCCTTCAGAATACAGAACACAACATAGAGGAATCAGTAGTTAACAGATAATAGTAGCTATTGGAGCGAACCTATTCAATTTCCAACGACAAGATTTTGGTGTGTGATCTTGGCAGGAGCTGGGAGTGGAATCCAGGGAGTGATGGAACCTGTTATGATGAGTTATATCCAATAGACAAACGATCATATTGGGGCACAGGATCAAATCAAGAAATCATGAAAATAGTTGGTGATGTATTAAGCAGAGTTGGAGAAAATGTCACGTTCCTGAACATTACGCAACTGTCAAAATATAGGAAAGATGGACATACGACTGTGTGGAGAACGGAGAGGCAAGCTCTTGACAAAGGACCAGAGAGCAGATACGAAAAACTATGGAGATTGCATCCACTGGTGTTTGCCAGGAGTTCCTGATACATGGAATGAGATCCTCTATGCATATTTGCTACGCAGGAACCACAATTCATTCTGATCCCTTCTAAGAGGGAGAGGGCAAGCTCAAGAACATGAATTCATATCATCAATGGGTTTTCAATAATATTTTCTTTTTGGGAAGATATCAAAGCAAGGAAAGCTAGGCTAAAAATTTTGGTCATTCCCTGTCAAAAATGCTTCATTCTCACTCAGAGCAGATTGGCTCATTTATCTATAAATAGAGTATAGGAGTCTCACTCAAGATAAAAGAAAGGCTGGATTTTAACTTGTACTATATTAGGGAGCAAAACTCACAATAGCTCCCACTGGGAGTCTTCTGATTCAAGTACCTGTGAGCTTTTGGAGTCTATGGCTTCCATTTGTTTAGAGTCTTCCTCAGTGGCTAGATCAGAACCCATATCCGCATCTCCAAACCAAACTGCAAGCTGCTCATACTCTTTCTCTCTTCTTCTTTTCGAAGTCAAAGCATCCAAGATCTTTCTCTGATGATAATAGAAAAAGTTTAATTAGGCAATGTGAGGTACCTAATGCTTCCTTATAGGTTGATTTTAAGGGTTTTTGATTACTGACAATCATAGATTCCAAATCTCAATTCTAAAATCAGTCAGAATTATCTGTAAGCAAGATTACTATTCACTAACAAGAAACAAGATCTTAAGTATATCACAACGAAATATCTAAGAGAAAGAGAGAGAAATTAAGAAACCTTGACGGATCTGAGTTTCTGGGTCCTAAGATGCATTGCGTAAAGCACACTATCGTCAACATACGAGGGGTCTTCTTTAGATTCCATGCCGTGTAAGCCATTGATAGTCAATAAAGCAATATCAGAATAGCCATTTATCATATCATCTGGAAATTTAAAAAGTGCTGCACATGTTAGAAACTAATAGAAAACACGCATAAAGAGGCCAGTTGAAGGTTTAAACTTCTAGTGAACAATAGCACAACCTGAATTGAGTAGAACTTCAAAGCTAGAAAAAAATTAAAGCACTAACCGCCATCAAAAGCTTTGATGTTTGCCACATTATCTTGAACAGGTACATCCGGAAACTTGGTGGCTGGATTTAGATTTGAATCATCCATAGAAATTCCAGACGCAGCTAGAATGGGGTCATCCTTACATTCTAAAGCAGTCCCAAAACTTTCCAGAGAACTTAAAGTAGATTCAGATTCTCTTTCTCTGAAAACAACATCTTTAACTTCTAAACTATTCTTGCCTGGAAAAGCCGAAGATCTTCCAGTAGAAAATTTTTGAGGGGTTAAACTGTTAGTGATCTGAGACTCTTCATCAGGAATTACTGGTTGCTTAGCACCAAGAGTAGTGGCTGATGTCAGACTAGTATCACGGTATTCTTCGAGCCACGGAGATATAAAGAGTGTCTCTGAATTAGGCATGACCTGAGACTCTTTATCGGTAATTATGGGTTCTTCATCACCAAGAGTAGTGGCTGATGTCAGATTAGCATCATAGTAATCTTCAAGCAATAGAGATGTAGCGAATATATCTCCATCAGATAACAAGGAAGCTGCTAAATTCTCGTTAAAACTATCTCCTTGAACTAATTTCCCCTTCAAAACATGTCCCTGAACTCGTTCTTCATCCTGAACATGTCCTGAAATATCAAAGTTTTGATGCGATGGTGGATCAGAAGGACTCTTACTACTCGGTGAATCAACTCGATCATGGTTTCGCTGCACATCAGAAGTTCCAGAAGAATGTTCCTCTGCGACTTCCTTTGGTTCACCTCTAACAGAATCCAGTTCCATAAGATCAATCGAATTCAAACAAAGCGTGCTCTGTTCCAACATAAGTAACCAACACTCATTCTCTATACTCTATAAACATCATTAGTTATGATATAATATGACATTCAACGATGAAATCGTAGAGAGTACCTGAGAAGTGAAATTGTCGACTTCCACAAATATCGTTTCCAACTTGTTATAGATTTTACCAAACCATGCTCTTCCTTTGCGTCTTGTACCCATGATGGCTTCACGCTATATGAAATACATGTAGACAGATGATGAAATAGTTAAGAAAAATCGTATTTTTCAGCCATAGATTCGATTGCGGATGGATGATAACAACTTGAAAAGTTTCAAACAACTGACTTGACTAAGAAACAGCTCAAAACCCCTGAAAATTTTACTATTATTGCTCGGTCTAAATTATATCGAAAAGGTTAACGATTTTTTCGGAAAAGTTGAATACTTCATGAAAAGAATAGAAAATACTCTCGAATTTGTGACCATAGTACAAAGATCGCTGAAAAAGAGAAACTCACACTCACATCAAATCACATAAAAAAACCAAAAACACAAAAGAAAAACCGAGACTTTGAGATGAAAAACGTAGAAGAAGACGAAAAGGGAAAAGAGAACCCTAAGATCGAGCGTCAATAAAAGAAAGAAAGTGATAAGAATTACCTGAGAAAGTGGGAAGGAGACTATAACATACGAACGAATAAGGAAAAACAAAACAAAACTTCATCAGGAATAATCATTATACAACCACAATAAATAAATAAGATTTTGAAGGTGATTTTAGGTGCAAATGGCATATCAGTAAGTTGTCTATAGTAGGAATTTGGTTATTAGGTCGATCAGTCCTACTAGCCCTGGGCATTCGGATACCCTGATCCGATCGAGTCGGATCTTTCGGATTTCAGATATTTCGGGTTTAGACATAGAGGACCCGATCGGGTATTTTTGAAATTCGGTTCGGGTTCGAGTCGAAATATTTCAGGTTCGGGTCGGGTTTAATATTTTGTTAAGGACCCGATTGATATCCGAACATATATAAATTTTGGGTTCGGTTCGGATCCGATTCGGGTCCGGGTCAGATATTTACAAAAATTAACTAAAATCATAAAAATAAAATGCAAAATTCAAATTTTATAACACAACAAACAAGAGGAAAAGATATACATAAATTTTGCTATTGAATGAGCACATTTACCTCTGGGTATCAGCTTCGTCAGAAGATTTTTGGCTAACATCATGTTTCCTCTTTCTTGGTATTGCTTGGTTCGCATATGTCATTTCCAGATGTGTTACCTCTTCTTTTTTTTCCTGCTTCAAGTCTTTCAACTGCGATGGACAGCCCCTCAGTGTACGCCTTTTCTTCTCTTTTAGATGAATTTGGCTTCAACTTTTCTGAAGGCAAGCCTTCTTCTTCATGATAATGCGTTACGGGAACTTTCTTTGGAGAAATCTTTAATATGAGATTAGTGCATCGTTTTACCCATGAAAATGGAGTGGCTGATGAAGGAGTTGAGCCGTTCTGTCTTTCCATAGATGAATTATAGCCATCTTCACTTTCACTCACAGTGCTGACTCCATTATGCAAGTCTAGTTCATCATCCCGAGTAACAACCTTCTGCTTCAAAGCAGAAACCTTTTCCCAGCTACGTTCTAAATTTGATAGCTGCATTTTAGCCATGGACATATCATCTAATGCAACTTTCAGATTCTCTAATTTCTTCAATTCTTCAATTTCATGTTAGATTTCTTCTCTTTCAGCTCGAAGCATATGCCTTTGCTTCTCTAGTTTTTCTCGTTGAACTTTTAGCTCCTCAATTGAATCCTTTAACTAAGCCCACTCCCTTTCTCTTCTTTCACGATCCAATTTGATCTCCAACCTCTCAACATCCAACTTCTTTAGTTCCACTTGGACATGTTCTAACTCTTTCGGTTTAACCCAAAACCCGAAGTACTTTAACCTACATATCCAATCGGATATTTAATAAGACCCGAACCCGATCCGAACCCGATTTTTCGGGTCGAGTTCGGGTCCGTTTTAAGGGTATTATGCCCAGGGCTAAGTCCCATAATAGTATGCAAGTGACAAAAAAGAATGTTTTTAGTCAAGTGAATATGGACTGGAATCATAAATGGGCCTATGTAACTTGAAGACCCAATATAATAAAAGTTTAGAAAATGGGTCATGAATCATGCAGGGCACAAGTGTCCAAAACATGATATGTATATGCATACGTAAGTGTGTGGGTAAAGAAGAATGATCCAAAACAAGAAGACGCCACGTGGCTGGAATGGCCCAAAAGAGAGGCATGCGTCTTAACGAAAGTCTACATTGGGGAGTGTGCATCTGGATCATCATCCATCTCCATCATTCCATTACATACGTTTTGTTTTTTTTTAATGTTATGGAAAAATTCCATTCCCATTCTATTATGTGTAATATAAATATCCACTCTCAAAGTCCAATACATATTAATATCTACCTACATATAGTCCATTCATTATTCATACATATTGTAAGAGATCATAGAGATTGGTCATGGCTACTTCCACCTTCTCCTCTCGTGGTGCACAAACTATGAACACCATATGTTCGTCAAGTAAGTTCTATTTTATAATCTGTAGATCATAAGATTATATATCGTGAAAATCTTACTGGTTAAATAATTACATTATAGTTTTTTTGTTACCTGAATTCGATTCCAATAAATTGTTTAAATACTGACTCAAAAATACTCGACATATTGCGATTCCACTTTCATAATCGAAAACTAGAATTAATGGGGTCTTGAAAAACAAGTAATTTTTGCTAGATTTTTATCCTATTTTCCAAATAGGTTCATCCGGTTCCTATATAATCTATCAGTACAATATTATTTAGGATTTAAAGTTTGAATAATGGATCGATTTTTGTTAATCAAGTAATATTGTGTTCTATACATAAATTTACATGCAATATGTATATAGGCCGATGCTTAGGAAATCGATTCACAAGAAGAGTGCATCACACGACATAGTGAGGGAGACGGCAAAGACGGAAGTTTCCGGCGGCGGAGAAGAAGTGAAGACGATGAGAGGATTCTACGGTGGCGGAGAGAACTGGTCGCCGGGAAACAGTTGGGTGCCACATGAGGGAACGGGAATATATTATCCAAAAGGGCAAGAGAAGGTGATGCAAGATGTGCCTCCTCCTCCAGCTGGAAGCCACGTGGACGAGCTCGTTAATTGGTTTTCATGATCTCATTATCTAATCTCTTTCTACTCGCTGCTTACTTGTCATCTCCATCTCATTGAACACTCTGTATTGTTGTCTCTCTATGTACTCCAATTAATGTGTATGTATGTGTGTAATTACGTGTATAATATGGTCACAAAATCGATTATGATAATAAATAATTATGATGTTTAAATGAGCTACGTATCAAATGCATGTGACGAAGGTTAACAATTTTTAATTTCGTGTCCAAGATTCAGGTTTTCTCTCTTTATAATATACTAGGGGATTGACCGGGTTACGCCTGATTTTTGGTTTAAAAATATTTATGTATAATTTATTTGTTGGGTATTTTGTCAAATTTTGTGATTTGTATTGTATTTATGAAATGAAAGGTATCTGAATCAGAAATGAATAATTTTATTATTATTTGGAATGATAAAATTAAAGATATATTGCTATAAAAAGAGATGAAGAATTGGACGAAGAAAAAGCTTAGGTTTCAGGTAATTAGAGGGTTTTGATTTAATAAACAATTTAATATTAGTATTTTTTTCAAATATATAATAACTAAATTATGCTATATAAGCTAATTTATTATATAATATATTATGAAAATTGTTTATTCTAAAGAAATTTTATTTTAAAGAAACCTATTTAAGTTTTTTTTTGACTCGGTTCATATTCAATTTATGTTTTTCAAATATGTAAAAAAAAGATAAATATAGATCATTTTACCTTACAATAAATTCTTTTGTTTCCTGGAATCTCTTTATCAACACATTATCTACATATTGGATTAATGAAGCCATTTGCAGGTTTGTGTCATGATAGATCCAATAAACTTTGGATGACTTTATTAACGTACTGCGTATTCAACAAAACACAACATTTGGATAGTAATGAATATTGAGTGGAAGTAATTTTATAGAAAGATGATCTCGTATTAGTGCAACGTTAAACCAAAAAAAGGGATAAGATGGAACTTGTGAATAGTATGGACGGACAGGAAATTGACAAAAATTGTAACAGTGAGAATGGTTTTAAATTAAATCAAAGAAACAACTTGTAATGTGAGGTGAATAAGCTGGTTTAGTTGTCTAGACAGGAGCGCTTCTCGTTCTTCACGTCTTCATCGGATATTTCGTTTGGATGTGTGTTCCGAGCCTTGGAAAAAATTGCACAGTTAGCAGATATGGGGTTGTTTATTCCGGACGCCTCATCGTTCAAGCCAACCTCGTTCGGAATAATACGGGAGATAGTGAAAGTTTGACGTGAAGCTTGGAAGTTGTACATTGACACTTTGATCTGGAATTTGCAAGTTTGGCCAATAATGTGTTTTGAACTTTCAAGAGTTTTAGTTTTTAGTGCTTCATTGTTATCATCTCCCTAGGTAAAAAAGTAACAAAGTTTGGTTGTTACTTCTATGGAAGGTGTATGTGTGTTTTTAAGGTGCAAAGGCATTGAATATACCTTGATGAATGCGTTTATAATTTCAGAGGCTTTCCGTCCTACAAAGTTTGTCCCTTCACGATCAAAAATCACAAATGTTGTTGTGTCTTTGTTGTGGTCACGGACCCTTACTTCAATGCGGTACCTACACAACCATTTGGATACAATTATTTGTTGTTTAGTTTGTGTTTGTGTTGGACATGTCATTTTCAAATGAAAGCATAGTGTGCAAACCTGATGAGGCCGACATTGTTGTATTTTAGACACGTGTTGCAGTACGATGAGGAGCCGGATTTTCCCAACTTTGTGTTACAGCTACTGCACGAGATGTAGTACCAACCATATTGTTCGTCGATGGCATATATTGTAGCGAGACATATAAAGCTTGCCGCCTTGCTTGTTTGTCATTGGAAAGCAATTAATTATCTCGACAACTGTGTTACAGAGTCTAAAACATGTATGATTATCAGTTTTGAAAAGGGACTTACCTCTGGAGTTTCACTTTGCATATATTGTTGTAATTCTTTGATCGTCACAGTTTCTAGTTTTGTGATGGAGGATGATGCGCTTGAAAGAGTCGGAGGTTTCTTGTCACTTTGAGATAAGCTGAAATGTGTTTTTGTTGTTATGTTAGTGTCGATTTGGCTATCATTGGGAAATGATGGTAATCATGCAATAGCATTAGAGAATATACCTTTTGAAAAAACTTTTGGTTTCATCAACGTCATTGTCAAAAAAGAGGTGGGTAGTTGATGTCGAGCTTAGTGTTACAGCACCTATAGGAATATTAGGTGTGTAGTAGGATCGAATATAAGTTGTAGTTGTATTTGGGATTAGTGAACATGAAATTGAATATACCTCCTATAGATTTTGGGTTCACATTAGTGATGAGAATCACTTTTGGCTTGATGTGTGCGTTATTCCATCGGGTCCTAAACTTTTCGGCAATGTTTCCCCATAAGCTAACACGGATTGTGTCATGACTGAATATTAAATGTTAGGTTGTTATCTTGAGAGAGAGACATATTAAGCATAAAGCTTGGGAGGGCTTACTCTTGATGTTGGAGGTGTATAAACACTCTATCACTTGATCTTGTGTCATGTACTTGAGATGTCATTTCTTTAGTGGATGTCAAGTGGAGGTTGTCGCCTGAAATTACGTGGAGCTCACCTATGACATCTAAAAGACGTAAAAGTAAGTTCGTGTGGCGTGAGATTTATGTGCTAAGTATTGTAAATGGGTAAAAATTGGGTTACCGAAGAGTTCAATGTTGGTGTCAGAAATTGCAGAAAACTCTTGGAAAGTCTTTAGCCTAAACTTGTCTTCTTCAATGATGTGATCTCTGAGTGGTGCTGGGAAGAATGTTGTTTTGTCAGTGAAACAGATGGAGTGTTTGTAGTCGGAGACACGGTAGTACTTCTTGCTGGGATTGATAATGAAGTTTTTCAATTTGTATACTGTGGTCGCCATCAATTCTTCTTGAAACTGAATTGCCCAGTTTTCCGAAATAAAGCCTTGAACCGCATTTCTCTACAATCGTATTGATACGAAAAAATCAGTGTTGTATATTTAGAAGAAATAGATTTCAATGTAACTTGGAGTCCAAGAGGAGGAGTTCAATGCCTTTAATATTCTTCTTGTACGTATTAAAAAGCTTAGAAAAATTGTAAGGAACAAAAAAAATTTAAAACAAAATGGGCTTGAAAAAGGAAAAGCACATCAAAAAGAGACCAAGACATACAAAATCAAAGACCTAGAATTATAAATATTTACGGTTTTTGACTATCCATTTAATTTTCAAAAATATATATGCTATCCAGTTAATTAATTTATGGATTTGTGCCAATTGGCCAATTCTCCCCTTGAATTTAACAGAGAATACTTTTCTCCATCATATAGATTTCATTTGTTTTATATAATTGTTCATTTATCTGATGAAGGGATATACATTTAACAATAAGATAATACTCTCCAAAGGATATCATCAAACATCATGTCATATTTGTTGAAGAGTGCATGGGTTAATCAACTAAAGAAAATGTGATAAATTGATGTTTATTTCTATCTCGGAGAGAGAAATATTGTATGTCTCTTTCCATTAACTTCATTTTTGATTATTATACTATTCCAATAAAAGATATCAAAGACGTGAAAAATATGAATCAGTGTGTAAAAATGATTTTTTTTGTTTGCAACTCTTTGTAAATCGATTCATAGTGGTTATAAAGCATAAACTTATTTATATTTCTCTTTATAAACTTATTTAATACATCTTTTTAAGAAAACTATAAAAGTTGTTGTTAAACATTGTATATGTATATTAACCATAGAATTCATGTAGTTCTATGAAGGAGATTATAGATGTTTTTTCTATTTTACTACATATATATATATATGCATTAATACCATAAAATGTAACATAATCTTATAATATAAATCCCTTCTACAGTTTTAAATTATTTAGGAGGTGTATTAAAGCTTAAATTATATAAGTGATATGTGCTAAAATAAAAAATCATCTGTTAAATTTAGTCGTGAATTTCTAAAAAAAAATCATAAAATTTAATATCATTGTCAAAAATACAATCAGATCCAATGTATTGGATTTTTTAAGTGTATGGTTTTGAGCGATTTTAAAAAGTTTTGAAGTACTCTATACAACGTTTTTAGTTAAAATCATAAATTTCTAAATTTCATGGTTTCAAATAAAGTTTGGAGAATTTTATAACAAATTATAAAAACTTCTGGAAATTCATCTAAAATCATTTGATTCTATGAAAAATTATAATACTTCTCCAAACTATATCATTCAAAATCATTAATAATTCATGAGTTAATACATCTTTTTGCAATTTTAGTTATTACATTGACATGTCATTTAATTATTTTGTTTAATTCAATATTTGTACCGCGTGAATCTCACTGCATGTGACTAAAACCACTCGATGGCGAATGTTTATTACGATTCTAAGACTAATTTCTTATTTTACTTTACTTCATTTTATTTAACTAATATATCAAACTATAATCAAATTTCATTTTTTGGTTAAATTGTTGCATAGAATTCAAATTCAAATTTAAGTTACTCAATAGTTAGTACCGACAAATATGTTTCAATCTTTGTTTTAAATTACAACACTATTTATCTAATACAAACTGGCAATTAAAAGAAAATAGAAGCTATATTTTTTACGTCAATAGAGTTGTTACCTACAGTAGGGAGAAAATATAGATTTTTACCTATAATGCTATGATAGGTATAAATAGGATTCACTAAATTTTCACAATCTGTATATCAATCAATCTGTAAAAATAAGTTAATTATGTTGTCTTCAATAATTACATAAACGTTACACTTTGAAATCTAATTACAACTTTTAAAAAACTCTAACTAATAATTAAGACCATCTAATTTATACTGTTGTAATTGGCAACTTGACTTAGTTTACCGAGTCTTATTATGTTTCAACAATACAATAATTTTAAAAATCTCTTAAATAACTAAAAATAAAATAAAAAAAATTGAAAAGTGATATTTGTGACATCAATGGCGCGTGGGGAAACCACATGATAGGCTAGTAAGGAATGTTTGTTGTGATTTTTTTTTAAATGTTTATTTTTAAGTCATTATTTTCGACGGCACAAAAAGAGACTGCGAAAGTAAAAGAAAAACCTAATAAATGGAAAGAAAAAGTATATTTATTATGCTCCGTTTCAATGGGTCTCTGGTTATCGAATTTTTGTTGATATAAGGCCCACTATCACATCATGGTTACTACTTACCCGCATTAAATTGACTAATGACAAAATTGGATAAATTGTTGGTTGTCTCGTGGGTTATCTCGCTATTGTCTCTTTATTATTAAAGATGTAATAATTTTAATATAAAAAATTTTCTAAAGCATCAGCACAAAAAAATTAAATGACATGTCAATGAAGTTGTAACTTAATATTTAAATCATACGTTTAAGTAATTCACTTATATGGTTAGAGAATAATAATAATATGCATCTACATTTTTGTTTAGTTATAATAACAAATCAATATATATATATATATATTATTTTTTACTCATATTCCATTACCTAAAATAAAAAGTGTAATTAAGATTTAGATTAGTTTCAAATATCTTCATCAAACATTATCTTTTGTTAAATATCAAAAAAGTTCAATCTATTATTCAAATCCCATTAGAATATTGCTCTTTTTGAAATTTCTAGCTTTCCAATGATGCAAGAGTTGTGCAATGACCTCTTCACTGCAGAATTGGTCGTCTATTTCATTAAGGATATCAAAAGTGAATGATTTGGAAGAGGGGACAGTAATTTGTGGTGTCATCTTTTGGTAACTGGAGATGGAGGCGTTAATATGGTGGTTTGTTATTTCTCGAATAGTTTGAGAAACTGAGGCGAGGGACTAATATTTGTATACGAAAATGTAAATTTAATGTGAGATAGTGGGGTTTGGTGAGTAAATTACAAAGTGGGGAGAATTTAATGTAACATTTAGTTAATGTCTGTTTTAAAAACAAGTAATGTGATTAAGGGGGGAATATGAATCAACTATGACATTGATCTCTTTGGTTTTCTTGAAAACGTTACTAATTTACTAATGCAAAGAGACATACATACGATATATTACACATGACTTCTAATCAATAGCATAGCTAGAAGATTAATTAGTTTAAATGACACATGACTATTCATTTATATTACACATGAATCATATATTAAATAGGCATTCTATATATTGGTATTTATATCAAATATTTTATATATTGGTGTTTTGAATAATATAACTATATGAAAGAGAAGAAGGATATAAAATAGATATTTTATATACAATAGAATAAAAATGAACAAAATGTTTTATATAACATATTTGGCTTTTATAATAATTAGAGATTGTGTCGTTTCCAAACCGGACCGGGAAGTTTCCGCTCACATAAAATCGAGTTGTAAAGAAGTTTCAGATGTAACTTAATTTGATGTGAGACCTTTGAATGTCCATATTAGAACAAGTAATGTGATTAAGCAAATAATTGTTTTGAGTTTTTTCTTATAAAAAAATATTTCTAAAATATATGCTGATGTGGCAACAATATAGGAATTTGAGAAAGATGAGGTGGATGGCTTAAGAGGTTTCAAAACCTTCCTTTTATTAGACTAGGGGATTGACCGGGCTACGCCCAGTTTTTGGTTTAGAAACATTTATGTGTAGTTTATTTGTTGGGTAACTTGTTAAATTTTGTGATTTGTGTTGTATTTTTGGAATGAAAGGTATGTGAATCAGAAAACGATAATTTCATTATTATTTGGAAGATGGTAAAATTAAAGATATGTTGCCCCACATATTGGACAATTTTTTTTTGCGTTAAGCCAACTTATTATGCAATCATGGTGGTAGATGTGGTTGCAGACTAGATTATTAATGACATCTCGTCCTTTGAATGTTTGAAGGCAAATAGTGCAATTTTCAGTTATGAGTTATAGTTATGAAGCAGACTTCAATCAGGATTCTAGTCTGGTTTTATTTATTATTTAAAGATCAAAAGTACATGTGTGAAATTATTTGAAGACCATACTTATAATATTATCTGAAGAACAATTTAAGAATATATCTTTATGAAGTAGTATTTATTTATAAAATTATGTCATTGTAATATCCAAATTGCATAAAATGTTATTCTTTTTGAATAATTATATCGATAAGATACAATAACCTCGAATCTTTTTATAGTTTTTCTAATTTAAGAGAAAGAGAACAAATTCGAGATATCAGAATTATTAGTTGGATTAACTAAATGGAAAAATGACATGTATATAAGATATTCAACCCAGTTATTTTGGATAGTATAAAAAATAAAAATAAAAAGTAACTATGGACATTCAAAAGTGGTGAATATGTATAGTTTCAATAGAAAATTAAACAACTTCATCATTTTAAATCAACCAACGTGTAATATGGACATTCAAAGGTCTTTCGAATTCAAATAACGAAGATTAAGTTACATATTATATAGTCTTTGGTCCATAAATATATTTAAAATTTAAAACAAAAACTTTTATTTTCAAAGATTTGTTTTAACAAAATCAAAATGGATTTAGTAAATAAAAAGAGATGAAGAATTGGACGATGAAAAAGGTTCAATTTCAGGTAATTAGAGGGTTTTGATTTATGAATGACAAAATCTAGATATATAATAAAAAGTTTAATATTAGTATTTTTTTCCAAATATATAATAACTAAATTATGCTATATAAGCTAATTTATTATATAATATATTATGAAAATTGTTTATTCTAAAGAAATTTTATTTTAAAGAAACCTATTTAAGTTTTTTCTTTGACTCGTTTCATATTCAATTTAGGTTTTTCAAATATGTAAAAAAAATAAATAAATATAGTTCATCTTACCTTACAATATATTCTTTTGTTTCATGCAATCTCTTTATCAACACATTATCTACACCTTAGATAAATGAACTTTGGATGACTTTATTAACGTCTTGCGTATTCAACATAACACAACATTTGGATAGTAATGAATATTGAGTGGAAGTAATTTTATAGAATGGTGATCTCGTATTAGTGCAACGTTAAACCAAAAAAGGGGAAATAAGATGGAACTTGTGAATAGTATGGAGGGACAGGAAATTGACAAAACTTGTAACATTGAGAATAGTTTTAAATTAAATCAAAGAAAAATACAAGTAATGTGAGGTGAATAAGCTGGTTTAGTTGTCTAAACGGGGGCGCTTCTCGTTCTTCACATCTTCATCGGATATTTTGGTTGGATGTGTGTTCCGAGCCTTGGAAAGAATTGCATAGTCAGCAGAGATGAGGTTGTTTATTCCAGACGCCTCGTCGTTCAAGCCAACGTCGTTCGGAATAATACAGGAGACAGTGAAAGTTTGACGTGAAGCTTGAAAGTTGTACATTGACACTTTGATCTGGAGTTTGCAATTTTGGCCAATAATGTGTTTTAAACTTTCAGGAGTTTTAGTTTATAATGCTTCATTGTTATCATCTCCCTGGGTAAAAAGGTAACAAAGTTTGGTTATTACTTGTATGGAAGGTGTAGTTGTGTTTTTGAGGTGCAAGGGCATTGAATATAACTTGATGAATGCGTTTATAATTTCAGAAGCTTTCCATCCTGCAAATTTTGTCCCTTCACGATCAAAAATCACAAATGTTGATGTGTCTTTGTTGTGGTCACGGACCCTTACTTCAAAGCGGTACCTACACATTCATTTGGATACAATTATTTGTTGTTTAGTTTGTGTTTTTGTTGGACATGTCCTTTTCAAATGAAAGCATAGTGTGCAAACCTGATGAGGCCGACATTGTTGTATTTTAGACACGTGTTGCAATAGAATTAGGAGCCAGATTTTCCCAACTTTGTGTTACAGCTACTGCACGAGATGTAGTACCAACCATATTGTTCGTCGATGGCATCTATTGTAGGGAGACAGATAAAGCTTGCCGCCTTGTTTGTTTGTCACTGGAAAGTGATTAATAATCTCGACGATTGTGTTACAGAGTTTAAAACTTGTAGGGTTATTAGTTTTGAAAAGGGACTTACCTATGGAGTTTCACTTTGCAGATATTGTTGTAATTCTTAGATAGTCACAGTTTCCAGTTTTGTGATGGAGGATGATGCGATTGAAACAGTCGGAGGTTTTTTGTCACTTTGAGATAAGCTGAAATGTGTTTTTGTTGTTATGTTAGTGTCGATTTGGCTATCATTTCGAAATGATGGTAATCTTGAAATAACATCAGAGAATATACCTTTTGAAAAAACCTTTGGTGTCATCAACATCATTGTCAAAAAAGAGGCAGGTAGTTGATGTCGAGCTTAGGGTTACGGTACATGTAGGAAAATTAGGTGTGTAGTGGGATCGAATATAAGTTGTAGTTGTATTTAGGATTAGTGAACAAGGAATTGAATATACCTCCTATAGAATTTGGGTTCATAGTAGTGATGATAATCTCTTTTGGCTTGATGTGTGCGTTATTCCATCGGATCCTAAACTTTTCGGCATTGTTTCCCCATAAGCTAACACGGATTGTGTCACCACTGTATATTAAATGTTAGGTCGTTATCTTGAGAGAGAAACATATTAAGCGTAAAGCTTGCGAGGGCTTACTCTTGATGTTGGAGGTGTAGAAACACTCTATCACTTGATCTTGTGTCATGTACTTGTGGTGTCATTTCTTTAGTGGATGTCAAGTGGAGGTTGTCACCTGAAATTAGGCGGAGCTCACCTATGACATCTAAAAGACGTAAAAGTAAGTTTGTGTGGTGTGATGTTTATGTGCTAAGTATTGTAAATGGGTAAGTATTGAGTTACCGAAGAGGTCAATGTTGGTGTCAGCAATTGCAGAAAACTCTTAGAAAGTCTTTAGCCTAAACTTGTCTTCTTCAATTATGTGATCTCCGAGTGGTGCCGGGAGGAATGTTGTTTTGTCAGTGAAACATATGGAGTGTTTGTAGTCGGAGACGCAATAATACTTCTTGTTGGGATTGACCATGAAGTTATTCAATTTGTATACTATGGTCGCCATCAATTTTCTTGAAACCGAATTGCCCGGTTTGCCGAAATAAAACCTTGAACTGCATTTCCCTGCAGTCGTATTGATACGAAAAAATCAGTGTTGTATATTTAGGAGAAATAGATTTCAATGTACCTTGGAGTCAAAGAGGAGGAATTCAATGACTTTAATATTCTTCTTATACGTATTAAAAATCTTAGAAAAATTAAAAGGAACAAAAAAATTTTAAAACAAAATGAGCTTGAAAAAGGAAAAGCACATCAAAAAGAGACCAAAACATACAAAATCGAAGGCCTAAAATTCTGAAATTGTAGATTCGAGATAGCTGTGAGCATTGGTCATATATTCATATTCTTTTGTTTCTTTTAAATTCTCTGTGTTTGTGATTTTGATTAATAAATCATACTATCGTTTTCTATTTTCAATGTTATTTTAATCGATTTTTTTGCTTTTCTTGTATTTATATATCAGATAATATATCTATTGTAGCTTAGTTGTTTAACAGTATAAAGATAATATAATAATTTTAATATAAAAAATATTCTGAAGCATCAGCACAAAAAAATTGAATGACATGTCAATGTAAAAGTGTTCTTAAGAAACTTTTAACAATTTTTTTTTGTGATTTATAGAAAGTAAATGATGTTACCCACTTAGCAGTATAATATCGAAAGAAAGAAGGGAAGACAACAAATTTAAAGGTAACAAAAAGAAAAAAGAGGTATTCACATTCTTGTACCTAATAAAGCAAGGGTCGAGAATATTTGACATTGATGATCTTCTCGGAAAATGCTAGGGGTTGTTTTTTTTTTCACATGAACAATATTAGTTTGAGACAAATGAGAATATAAGAAATCACTAAAGATTAAAAGAATTAGACAAATACTTGCAGTAGGGAATGTTAGAAAATTGGAAGAGAAACTTTTGTGATTAATTTCAGTAACATTTATCACTTTTAAATATATTGTGGATCAATGCCCATTTAGTTTCCATAGATTTTTTTAATAAAACTAACACTTAAACGTAGAGTGTCGGATGTTTAAAAGGTGAGTCACTAAGTGAGTTCTTTAAGAATTGTTTTAAAAAATTTATGCTGATATGGCATCATTAAAAGAGATTAAAAAATCTGATGTGGATGGCTTAAGAGTTCTCAAAACCTTGCTTTTATTAATATAGATTCTAAATTTGCAATTAATAGTGAACAAGTGCCGAGATAAATAGAACATGCCGATGTCGAGTTATTCTCACTCACTCCAACGGTTAGGATAATATTCTTTGTGTTTTTAATATAAGTTGTTTTAAAGTTTTTTATTTATTTTAAAATATATATTGTTTTCTAAAATCAAAATAAAAAATAAACTAACAGTTAAAATAAATTATTTTTTCATATAACTTTTTATATTTTTAAAATCAATTTTTTTTTCTGTCAACATTGGGCCACAAATGGTCGGCCCATTAGCCAAGTTCTTGCAAATGCAAGTGGGGGGACTCGATCCCAGGATGTGCAAGTGCGCATGCCTCTTGTGTACTTACCATATGCCACTAGACTAAATATTAATATAGAAAATAACAAAAAATAGAGGGAATATATCGTTTTAGAAAATATAAAAAGCTAAACTTTTCTAAATTGATGTACATTGTTGACAAAAAAAAAACTGATGTGCACTTAAACAAAACAATTGATATAAAAAATAGAAAAAAATATCAGTTTTTATTATATACTTTTTTTTTTGTCAACGGCAAATTATGTTGGACCACAACTGGCCGGCCCAATAGCCAAATTCCTACATAATGTAGGCATGGAAACTCGATCCGAGGTTATGTAAATGTGCTGGCTTAAGTGGACTTACCACCTGCCACTAGACTAGATGCCATTTGCCAGTTTTTATTATATTTAGAGCATCGATTTTAGACTCTAGATTAAAAAAAATTAGAGCCTGGAATTTAAACTATGAATTAAACATTTAATTGTTAAACTATGGAACGTGGGACCAAAGAACTAAAGTCCTTTGTCTTTCAAGAACCACAGAGTTTGCCACTCAGTCAATCAGTAGAAGACAAGCGACTAGAATGGATTATAGAACAAATGGCTATTCTTCTTCTTCAAAAATCCTATCTTTGGAGAAAATTATAGGAAAACTTTTAATTAACTTTTTTGGGAAAAAAGGTAGAAGCTTTAGTTGTAAAGGATTGAAATTTGAGGGGTTTAATGTCGCTTGCAAACATATCACTGCGTTTCAAATTTCCACCACTACAATCTTCTCCCTCTTCCACATTCATCAACACATTAATCACCCCAAGAAAACCCTCTTTGATCGCTTGCTCAAAACCCTCCAGAGCTAATGACGGTGGAGGAGAAGGCTCAAAGCCGCGGAAGCTATCGGAACAATCGTCGTGGGAAGTAAAGGATTCAGAAGGGAAGGATTATCTGTACAGGCTTGGAGCAGAGGCTGATAATGTTAACATAGCCGTAGGAGCACGAGCTGGCATCATTGATGACGTTTTCATTGGAGACTTCCTCGGAAAAGATTGTTAAGTCTCTTTTTCTTCTTTCTGGAAAAAACTTATTTTTGGAATTTGTTTTAGGCACCAAGACTTGAACTTGTCTCTGATTGTATATCTGTTCATCTGCAGCCGATATTGTGTTTGATTACCGTCAGAAGGCCACAAGGTCCTTTGAACATCTTCAAGGAGATTATTACATTGCCCCATCGTTTTTGGTAATTACTTATCTTTCTTCTTGTAATCTGATTTTGAAGAAATCAATCAAACAGTTGAATCATATTGTTTAACGGTCGTTACCAAGTTGGTTAAAGCATGTGTTTTTCTTTGTTGACAGGATAAAGTTGGTAAGTTATCTTGAGCTCAGCCTTGGTAAAGATAAGAGAGATAAAGGAAATCATTGGTAACATGTTGGATGATTGACTGCTTAAAAGTCTGGAACTTTTGATATTATTCATTTGCCATATTTCTTTCTTCTATCCAGTTAACATAAACATGTCGATTTCATTTGTCTTCTGCAGCGGTTCACATTGTGAAGAACTACCTTGCTTCTTCTCTGAATATAAAAATCCCATTGATCTTAGGTGGTGAAATACCTCCTGCGTCTCTGTTTTGATCCAGTTTTTGAATTCTCGCTACCATCTCTTGAATTTTGAAGTTCTTTTGGCTGCCTAGGTATTTGGGGAGGTAAAGGACAAGGCAAAACGTTTCAGACTGAACTTATATTTAAAACCATGGGAGTTGAACCGGTTATAATGTCTGCAGGAGAGCTGGAATCCGATAGAGCTGGTGGTTTCTCCAACTATGTTGACTTTCATTTGTTTAGGTCTATGTAACCATTTCCATCGAAAGGTCTGACCTTTATAATAATCCCTAACAGGGGAACCAGGAAGGCTCATACGTGACCGCTACCGAACAGCTTCACAAGTCATTCAGAATCAAGTTAGAAGCTTTTCTTTATCATCCCAGTCTTCCTATAGACCTATCTATCTAGATGGATGTGGCATGAACTGATGGTAACTTTGATAATGCAGGGAAAGATGAGTGTTCTCATGATCAATGATATTGATGCGGGTCTCGGGAGATTTGGTAGTAGTCAACCCCAGATAACTGTGAGCTAGGTTGTGACTGCTTTTATTCTACCCAGATGATCTTAACCGAATTCGTTGCTCTTCGTTTAGGGGAAACACAAATGACAGTTAACAACCAGATAGTTGTTGGGACTCTGATGAATCTTGCGGATAATCCCACTAGAGTAAGTGTGGGACAAGACTGGAGAGAAGCTGATGTTGTAAACAGAGTTCCTCTAATTGTCACAGGGAACGATTTCTCTAAACTGTATGCTCCACTAATTCGTGAGGGAAGAATGGAGAAATTTTACTGGTAATAATAGTGCAATCCCTCTACCTTGTAACTAAAATCTTTTCTGCAAAAAGCTTAAGTATTTGGTGCAAAAACCAACAGGCAGCCAACTCGTGAAGATATTGTAAACATTGTTACCAGAATGTACGAGAAAGATGGTATCTCGCGAAAAGATGTCATGAGCATTGTAGATACGTTTCCAAATCAAGGTAAATGATCTACTATCTCGAATGAGAAAATACAAGGATAACAGTTCCTTACCCTTTCTATCTTTGTGACAGCGCTTGACTTCTACGGAGCTCTGAGGTCACGCACATATGACAGATCTATCCTCAAGGTAATTTCAGTCATGATAATGATGTGTTCTCCACAGTGAAATGGCTAATATCGTTGCCATTACAGTGGGTGGATGAAGCTGGAGGAATGAAAACTCTAGGGAAAACCCTCCTCAGACGCAAAAAGACCGAAGAGGTTCCTCAATTCACTCCCCCTGAGGTAAATATTTACAGGCTTCTCAGGTGATCTCTGTTAAAAACTATTGACTCCATTGATTAAGACTTTGATGATATGGTGTGAACAGCAAACGGTGGAAGCGTTGATGGAATCAGGTTACTCACTCATAAAGGAACAAAAACTTGTTATGGAAACAAAGCTTTCCAAGGAGTACATGAAGAACATCGATGATTAATAACAGAGAAACATCAATTCTTTTTCATTCGTTGAGCGACTTTCGATAAATTAATTTTTGATATATTATTACAAAAAGCTTAAGCACATAACCAAGTCGCTCTTAAGAGTTGTTTCTACCAAAACCATGAGCATTGAACCAAAAGCCGATGTGGTGCCACTACATAACAATAAATTAGTGTATGCATTATCGCATAATATGCAAATACACAGTTTACAGAAACGGCAACCACTTTTACCTTAAGACGAAGAACAAAAGCAACCCCTTTTCTACTTTGCTACACACGAGATTTTCTGTCCTGTAACAACAGAAACAGTTTCAGACGGATTGTGTGCACAAATAGCCTCTGAAAATACAAAGAATCGACTCTGATCTTAGAAAAATGGAATTCTAGTGCTTACAATTTCTCAGATCATTCAAATGAACCATGGCATTTCTCAGATCCACAGAGACATTTCCGCTTTCCATGTAAAAGGCTCCCATCTTTGGCATCGGATGTAGGAGAAATCCCATAATCATAGGTCAATTCTGCCATTGGAGGAATGTGACGCATAGCAAAGAAAGCAATGTGGATTACCGATTCATTGCTTCTTTCACGTAGAACTGGCTGCCAAAAAACGTTGGGGGAGCAGCTGTGGTTCATGAACCGAGCAACATTTCCAAATTTCTTGGCACTGATCAGAAGTGGTGATGGGAGATTAAATTCCTCCGGAACTTCATTTGAAGGGTCCTCATCTACTAGTTCAGGCTCATAATTCCACTTAAACGAGTTATAAACACGCGATGTGTCGAAGACATATGCATCCTCTTCTTGGTCGTCTCTAAGATCTCCTTGGTCTTTGACCTCACCAGCATATTCACATATGAAAGAACCAGCACGGATGGAGTCCCACGAACGTAAGCCCCAACCACAATTTGTTGTCCTAAACACTTCCAGGCGGAATTTCAGTCCTGTCTGAATCACTTTACTTTTGCAACTGGCATGACATGGACACGTTGGGCCACATTCATATACCATCGGCCTCCGAGAAACTAGAACCCCATTAAGATAAGGGAGATCACCGCCATTTCGTCTGATGCAAGAGCAGTTAAGATTTCCTGGTGAACATGTGCCAATACAGGAACAGCCAATTGCAGGTTGAGTTAGTTTGAAGGTTTCCGAGTACTGTAGAGAGGAAATATAAGTAAAATAAGCAGGCCCCTTCTCCTCATCAACATCATTCACAAGTGAAACAGGTTTACTTTCAGCTCCTGAAGTGAGATCTGGAAGGATTAGGCCTGGTCTTGTAGTCAAACCTTCCTTCCACTTCTGAACAGATTTCCAAACGCCAAAAGCAGGTGCTTGACCAGGGACACGTACCAATTTATATTTAAATGTGTTGCAGCCAGATTTCCCTTTTTCTACCCATGACTCTGAAATTGAATACAGACCATCATAAATATAAATCTTTCCAGTTTTAGTAGCTGCATCTTCCTCTCCTCTTATGACTCTTACTCCATTGCCCTTCTTCAAACTTTTCTCTAATGCTAGATTACCCCTTTCAAGCTTCTGATCGGATGCTTGCCCATTCTTGTCTGCATTGCCACCTTGTCCACTGTAAATTAGAGACTCAGGATCCTGGGCTTCACCGTCATAACGTCCAGATGAAACAATACTAGTTGCTAAAGGCTCTTCAGCTGTCCCAGACTTACTAGTTATATAGTCAATGCCAGCCATAGTCTGCATGTGAAGACCAACTAAACACATCTCTATTCGAGAAAAGAAGATATCTCCAACCTCAATTCCGGGAACATGCCCAACTCTCTTCTTCATGTTTGTCCGCACGCCATTGCTCATCAGAATACCTGCTGCTTTTGAAGTAGCGGACTTTCCATATTCTACTTGGCTTAACCGCCTCCTAACTGCATCAAATCGCATCAATACAGTACTTACTAAGTATCCACTTCCATCTTCTCTCTCTGCTCCACTAATTCCACTGTCAAAATCTGCAATGAATCTTTTCACTACCTGAACAGCCAAATTAGGCTCTTTAGTCACAGTCTTCTTCTCCTTTTTCTTCACACTACTACTTCCTTTAGGTCGACCAACTACTCTTTTAGTTCCACTGGAGCTGCTGGGGCCATTTGATGTAGTAGGTGTTCTATATGATCGAAGAGGTTGAACAAACGATGGAAGAGGTGTGTCCTGGGTTTGGTTAAGATCAGGAGTATCTTGCGTTGGTTGTTGTCCTCCAAATGGAAAGAAAGGAGAAAATCCAGATGTAGAAGGGCCAAAAGGTGGACTGCCAACAAAAGGTGGACCTTGATTACCATTTGGAAAAATAGGTTTCAAACTTCGCAGCGGTTTAACATCTAGCACTATTGACTTGTCATAATGATTAGGATTTGGAACAGTATTCACCCCTGGAACTCCTTCCATAGCTAAACCCCTACCACAGAAAAAGATAAATGAATAAATATCACAACAACACCATTCACTGCACAGCTCTCTCTCGCCGGTAAACCTTACAGTAACCTTGAGGGAATGTTCTCTGCGATATTAAAAGTGGCAAGAGAGTTACAAGGAGTCAGTTACTGCAAAGCGGTTCTACCACGACCTTTTATACAAATGAATCCATTTACGAACAAATTTCTTTTACATAGTCAGTTCCCAACACTCAACACATCCCTCAAACGGTAAAAGAGACCCTTTTTTCATAAAACCTAAATGCATCAAAATGAGCTTTCTTAAGATATACATAACAATTTGTTCATGCAATTTTTTCCCTTAAATGTCACAAATCAACAACTTAGTAGTCAACAATTGAAGCTAACAAATTCTAAACACATCACATCTTTGATGAAATAGCCTAGGGCAACCAAAAAGAAGGTTCCTTTCTACATCACGATCCGTAAGAAATCAACCGAAAGCATAGAGAGCATGCCACAACTAAACAAGCCCTTAATCGAACACTAGAACGTCTAATTTCAGATTCACCAGCAAAAACCTAATATCTGGAGCGAAACATTCATCTGTACATATTCCAAATTTCAACTTAGACACGAAAAAAAAGAAGGAACAAGAGATAAGATTGTCACCAACCTCAAGAAGACGAGAAATTAATTAGGGCTTCGAACTAGAGAGAGAGGGGGAAATAGAAGAGATGGATTCTGACGGGAGAGAGAGAGAGTGAAAAGCAAGTGAACGTGAGACCCCTCTGTTTAAAGCAATTTGAGATTTGACTATATTTGGTCAGATAAAATAAGCTTAGACGTTGGTGTTTCAGAGAATACGGTCCGTTAGATTCACGCGTGCGTCATCTCTGTCGTCCAGCAAAATCTGTCCTTGAAAAAAAAAGATGACATTTTTATTTCAACCTATCCTTAGCTTTCCTTTTTTTTGCTCTTCGTGTAACTGCTGCCATTTCTTTTATTCTTCAAGGCACCAATTGAATGATGATGCACAACAATCTATGAATGAAAGCAGATCTTGTCTATTTCAAGAGATATTCAAAATTTAATTCACCAATTTGATCTCTTTTTACTTCATTTTCAGTACCATTCATCTAATTTGATGTAAGAACATTGACTCATGTAATAATACCATTCACCTTTAATTAAACATACATTGCTAGTTCGGCCATAATTTAACAAAAAGATATGGTTTACCTCACTGATCCAAGGGTTCTAAACCAAACTGTTAACTTTGTTTAAAATTTCTGATTCAAGTCAATAAAAGCTCTTCAAGCTAATGTGAAAACATTGCGATCTATGTTAACAAAAGGCTCCTTAATTCTTTTCTTTTTGTTACTAACAAATGCTACTTAATTCATTTGTATTGTTTGACCATAATAATGTCGGAGCATAACCTTTGAGGCACTTGTTGGAGTTCTCTACCTTCTTGCCATGCTTGTCCTACACATACACCCGGACCTATATGGCGTATGTATATGACAACGCAGTCGTTGAATGGATATGGATGCTTTGCTGCAACATTGAGTCAAATAAGAAACATGTAAACCTATCACTTTAGAGACACATTATCTTATATGTTATCAGTGTAAGTGAAAATTTGCTCCAAGCTAATGAATCATTTGCTAGAAACTCTCTGGTTTTATAAAAGATTTTGTTAAAACAATGCCTAGTGTCCTCAGATATAGTCAAAGTATTTGTAATGCCACATGAGACAACAATTTGTTCAGCTCGAGTAAGTATGAATCATATGATTATGTTTTGGACTAATAGTATCTCTGCGTAGAAAGTGGAAACGGCTTATCTCAAATAAATACAAGGAATGAGTCTTACATGGTCGTGGGAAGCCTTGTGGGTAATCTTCAATAGCAAGAAGCCCATCACCAAATTTGCATGCTACATCACAGGGTTCTTCTGTTGCCATAACTTCCTTAGCTTCAGTGACCTCAAAGTATAGCGGACTGAAAGCATTGGCAAGGGTTGAAACTATTGGTCCACCTGCGGTATAGCATTTCTTAAGATGTTTGTGTATATAATACAACAGAACTACAGACGTACTAACATGAAAATCACTTATATTTATTCCCCAATTGCCAAAAGGCTTTGAAACAGGCAAAAAGAAGCACACAAACGTTCCCAAAATTTATTGCAGATAAATGAGCAAAAAGACTAAACAGCTAGATAAGTCACTCTAATTGGATCAGGACTCACCACAAACACGCCCATAGATTTGGCCATCGTTGGAGCAAAAAACAGCCTACCGAAGGACATATAAACGCTGTCAAGTAAGATAGCACATAAATGATGCTGCTGAATTAAATAGGCATGGGATTGATATCACTCTGACTTACCAGTTTAAAGAAATTTATCCAAGATATCACGAGTGGAGCTAAAGAATAAGAAAAGAATATTTTCTGTTAAGAACATAAACATTAACATGCAAAACTATACACGGATAATGTACAAAATTATATATACATGTGAGTATAGGGACTAAGACCTAAACAGATTACCCTGACTCGTTCGGCAGTTGAAGTATACAAGTGAAATTTCCGCATCTCCAGTAGAGAACAACTTGGATGCAGTCTTTTTAGTTAACTTTGAATCGTCATAATATGTGCTTGCTATTTCCCACGCTCTTGATATAAGCCTACATACATACATTGTCAACTAAGACCAGTTTCCATGTCAAATACATGCACTAAGTGTTCATTCAATGTTTGGTTTCATCAAAAATTCCTTGGCATATGAAACCAATCTTTTTCAAGAGGCATATGACAACCACATGACTCACAACAAGCTAAATATCGATAAGAGCTCATCAAGAATGACCTCGGCTCTAACAACTGTAGCAAATGGTGACGCCTCTCTTCCGGTATATCTTCAATCTTTTTCCTGTACAGTAATCTTATAACCTTATATTTTAATAATACACCAGATGAAATGGAACAGTTAAATGCAAAATACAATTAATAGTTTCATTCTACCCTCTTGCTTTAAGATATGCATCATCATCGATTGTCCGATGATAGAATATCACAGTAATTGGAGAGTAAACCCAAGACTATACGAAATCTAGTCTTCGAAAAATACATACCCTCCATGAAAAGATCTGGTTAACTATAGCAATTCCTCGTCGCCAAGCACGAATAAACAGTAAAATGAAACTATCACTAGTAGTATAACTACTTTACATATGCTATTAATCAATCAAAGCATACTAACCAGAGATAAGCAGCCGGGTTATATGAAGCAGGGTCCAATGGAATTAACTCCTTGGGGGGATCAAGAAACGTGACAACATCGGATTCATCAACATAAACCCTTTTCCCAGTGGGAAGAGTTTCATAGGGTTTTTCATCCCATGGAGATCCATATCCTCTCCCTCCATGAACAACCATAACCGCACCACGAGATAATGCTAGAAAATATCCAATTTTTTACATCAGATAAACCTCGTTTCCTTTCTTTCTCTCTAACAGTTAACAAGCCAGAAACAACATGCAATTCCACAAGGAAAGTGTAGGACACAAGAAATATCTGAACGTCTTCTTCAACATCAGTACTAATCTGACACAGGAAGGTAAAGAACAACCAAATCCTTACATTATATAACAAAAGTTTCTGATCAACATACCACGAATAATTTTAATCAAATTGACATGAAGAAATAATGAAAGAGGGCTAGACATTTTGGTATTGGTATTCTACTTCTGTTTATCTGTTTCATATCCAGCCCAACCTTATGTATACCCATGGAGAAAAAATCCAACCACTCTTTGGATTACTAAACCTCCTTTCCACAGCCACCTCAATCTCATATCGCCCAAAGTTAGTAGAAGTGTAAAACCTTAAAAAAGTACGCTTTCCCAGAAAACATTTCATAAGTGTCGTTTAAAAAGAAAGAGCTTAGTGTAACACCCGCGTTCTGCGGACCCTTCGGGTGATTCCGGATGGGTTCGAGGGACAAAGGAAGTTGTGTGAGGAAGTAAGGAAAAGTCTGGGGTTTTGATCGAACAAGGCTAAATGCCATTCGGACAAGGCTAAATGCCATTCGGACAAGGCCAAGTGTCATTCAAACAAGGCCATGTGCCATTCGGACAAGGCCATGTGCCATTCGGACAAGGTCGCGAAAATTTCGGATCAGGATGCGTGAAGTTCGGACAAGGTCGCGTGAAATTCGGACCAGGCCGCGGAAAATTTGGACAAGGTCGCGTGAAATTCGGACCAGGCCGCGGAAAATTTGGACAAGGTCGCGTGAAATTCGGACCAGGCCGCGGAAAATTCGGACAAGGCCGCAGGAATTTGGACAAGTCCATAAAATTCGGACAAGGGAGTGACAGTGTCCGAACGGGTAGTGTGCTCGGACAGGAAGTGGAATATTCGGACAGGAAGTGAAGTGTTCGGACAGGGAAGTTGAGTGTCCGAACTGAAGGGAGTGATAGTGGGAAGTGGTTGGGCCGTCCATGGGTCGGTCCGGGACATAAGTGTCCAGCGGACTAGACTTGATCCAATTCAGGTGGGCTCGAATTTGGCCCACCTTGGGGCGAATTAGGGTTAGGGTTTTTCACCCAAAACCATATAAATAAGGATCAAAACTGCCGCAACCCAAAAATCATCACGAAAATCTCTAAGGAAGTCGGAATCATTGCGAAAGCACTCTAAGACCGATTTTTGCCGAATCGAGCAAGGGAAAGAGCGGATCGAGAGCGATCAAAACCGGACCCGAGTATCTTGATTGGCAATCGCATCAAGAGGTGTCAGAAAAGGCTAAGGCAAAGGTGAGTTTTCGGGACCGTTGAGGTGATTCTTGGTTTGTTTTGGGCAATAGTGGGATTAAGTCTTAGATGGGTTAGGATTGCATGATTGATTGGATGAATATGTACTGTTTTCCGTTCATGATTGGTGTTTTAGTTGATTCGGGTGAATCCGAGTAACTAAGGCAACTGATCTGATCGGACTCTGAGCATATGCGTATGCTGGATTCTGTGCATGAATAATGCTATCTCTGACTTGATTGCTTGTTGTTTAATACGTATCCGGTTTGGCCTAGTGGGACGGAATGACCGACTCACTAAGCAAATTCGTTTGCTTACCCAATCTGCGTGATTGTAGGTGATTTACCCAAAGACCGTGAAAGTGGCTAAGTAGGAGCGAGACCGAGGTGAGAAGGAGGAAGGATGGAATAAGACTGGGTTAAAATAGGTCTAGACACATTTAAATTCGAACATTCTTGCAAACTTGTTGTACTAGAACCTCTTGAGTTGGTTTATGCATATGTTTTGAGCTTATAAAACTGTCAAAAACCCGAAAAGACTAAGTAAAGAAAGAACCTAAAACTGACTAAGTGTTTGGTCCGCCCAAGGCCAAACTGAACCGAATCCGGACGTAGACATTTTGAGTTAGGGTGTCACACTTAGCTCACTGTTCGAGAGAGGAAACCGGAGCTGCGACTTTCCTTTCCGCTGGAACAAGCCGTAAGCCACCGAAAAAGTGACCGGAGTTGGCACCAGCCAATTCTCCCGAACTATCCCTATCTTCATGTCCGGCCAAACCAACAATTTTTCTTTGAAATAAAGTGAGATAGACATTGATAAACTAGTCGTTTTTACAAACACGGAATACAATTAAAAGGCCGACATATTTTGGGCCTTACGTAGGCTCTGATTTACATCATGGGCCGATCTATAGTTTAATTAACACACTAAGAAGTTAACGAGATTACCGAACCGAACCAGAAGAGCATCTAACAAGATATTGGACATCACACAACAGTTTCACCGCTTCTCTCATCGTCGGTCTCTTTGCTGGATCTTGCTCCGTACAACACAGTGCTAGTTCAGTCACTTGAATTACTTGTTCCCTTACATCCGAATCTAGAAGCTCGTCAACAAGAACCGGATCGATTATTGTTGTTATGATGTCTTCAACACTGTTTTTGTTCAAGACAGATCTCACCCAGCTTACTATTTCTGTATTTTCCGGAAACGATTTGTCCACCGCTCTCTTCCTAGTTACCAGCTCTAGCAACACCACTCCATAACTGTAAACGTCGGATTCCCTTCCCCTCACAGTTTTGTAAGCGTTTTCTGCATAGTTTCATGATGACAATTAGCTAATGATTCAGAGAAAGAAGAGACTGAGTACTATTAATTTAACCAAACTTCCAACAGAATTTAAACGGTAACTAACTACTTAAACTATGCCAAGTCTAATATCTATAGTGAGAAGGCATTACCTGGTGCGATATACCCGGTGGTGCCTGTAACAGTTGCAGTTGAAATGGTTGAGTCATCAAGAAGTCGAGCCAAACCGAAATCCCCAATGTGAGGCTCTAACTCTGAGTCCATGAGTATGTTCTCTGGTTTGATGTCACGGTGAACAATTGGGGGATGACAGTCATAGTGTAAATAGGCCAGTCCGTGAGCGACCCCGAGTGCAACATTGAACCGATAAGACCAGTCTAGCCCATCTTCTTTTGGGCTAACACCATGGAGAACATCATATAGGCTTCCTTTGGGCATGTATCTATACAGCATCAAACCATCGTCTTTCCTCAGCCAAAAGCCTTCTAACTTAATCAGATTCCTGTGCCTGACTTTCCCTATTGTATCGATCTCTCTCATCATACTTTGGTTTGCACGGATGTGAGATGCGAAGATGAGTCTTTTCACAGCGTAGACCTTTCCTGAACCTATAGAAGCTCTGTAGACAATTCCGTGAGCTCCTCTTCCGATGATGTACTTTTCATTTAGATTGTCAGTTGCTGCAAGAACTTTGTTCAGTAACAAAGATGATGGGCCTTCCTCAGTGAAGACATAAGCATCTTTCTCTGGCCTTTTTTTGCTACGGCGCAGGCAAATGAAAACAAGACCAAGAACTACAACCAAGACGAATACAGAGGAAAAGACCGCTATAATGGCGATTTGCCAGCTTCTGAGGCCACTTTTCTTGGTTTTAGATTGATCCTTGCAGTACTTTAACTCAATGTGGCTGTTGTTGCTAACAGAAAAGGAATGTGGAATGCAGATATTAGGATTTCCTGAAAACATCGACGGATCAGAGATCAATTGAGCCTCCATGTTATCCGGTATTGGACCAGTAAACTGATTGTTCGAGACATCAACATTTAGCAATGAGGAAAGACCTTCAAGAACCAATAAAGAGCCTGTCAAATTGTTGTTAGATATGCTGAGTCGTGTTAGTTTGTTAAGACTCCCCAATTTGGCTGGAATTTCACCTGTCAATCCGTTACTACTGAGGTCCAAATTATATATCAGAGTCTTTATCGACCCAAGCGACGATGGAATCTCACCACCAAAAGCGTTTCGAGCAATCCGCAGATCGGAGAGCTTTGTAAGCTCAGGAAAAAACTGTGGAATACCTCCAGAAAACTGATTGTCGTTGAGAACTAAAGTCAACAAGACTTTCCAGCTACTAAAGCTTAAGGGAATCGAATCATTTAATGAGTTGAAACCAACATCAAATTTCTCCATTATCACGCAGTTAGATAGCTGAGTTGGTAGACTGCCATCCAGAAGATTATGCGAAAGATTTAAGTAGCCTAGGCTTAGTAAATTCCCAAGTTGTGAAGGTATCTGTCCCGTGAGTTTGTTACGAGACAGATTGATTGTCGAGAGATTCCTACAGCTTCCAAGCCCAGGTGGGATTGGTCCTTCAAAGTTGTTGCCATTGAAATCAAGATGTGACAGGCTATGATCCTGAGAAAACTCAGGAAGAAGACCTGAAAGATTGTTTTTTTCAAGGATGAATCTCGTGATGGTCTTACAGTGAGCAATAGAAGTTGGTATTGTACCATGAAGCTGATTAGAACCCAAATTGAGCACTCTCAACTTCCGTCCATTGCATAGATTCGGTGGTATCTCTCCTGCAAATTTGTTGCCAATAAAGTCAACCACTTCTAAACTGCTGTGCACACCTAATTCTCGTGGTATCTCTCCATAGAAACTGTTGCTGAACAGCGTAGCTTCCTTTAGACGCTTCATCTTCGTCATTTCCACAGGTAGTTCTCCTGTGAGATTGTTTTGATAAACTAGCAACAGCGAAAGACTCTGACTCTTCCATATCTCCATAGGAATCTCGCCCGAAAACTGGTTCTCGAAAAGCTCCAAACCATCTAGCTTCTTCAGCTTACCCAATGTACTCGGTATCTCCCCTCCAAGCTGGTTATTATTCAGCTTCAAGGACCTCAAGCTACTACAGTTACCTAGCTCCGCAGGGATACTCCCAGAGAGATGATTCTCGGAAAGATTAATAACTGTAAGCTTCTTCAACAGACCCAGTGATGAAGGAATTGTACCTGACAAGTTACCAGCCACAATGACTAGAGCGTCAAGGTTACTGCAATTGCCCAATTCTGGAGGGACACCGCCTTCGAATTTATTGTAAGACAGATCTAAAGTCGACAAATTCTTGCAATTGGATGAACCGAAACGAACCTGCCCTCCTAGACTGTTGTTACCAACATATATATCAGTGAGATTCCCCAAAAGATTGAGACTTTCAGGCAACGAACCAACTAAATTGTTTCTGTTCAAATACAGAATCTGCAGGTTACTACAGTTCCCAATCGTCTCGGGGATGTTACCAGTAAACTGATTCGCCAACATACTCAACTCCTCCATTTTCTTTGCCTCACCAACACTTTGAGGAATCGGACCCGTAAGATTGTTATACTCAAGATGTAAAACTAGCAACCCCGGAATTCGAAACAAGGATTCAGGCAACTCACCATTGAGGAAGTTTGTGTAAAGATAAAGCTCCTCCAAGCTCTTCAAGTTACCCAGAGTATCCGGGATCTTACCAGAGAATTCGTTTTCAGACAAATCAAGAAAATAGACTTCAGTACAGTTTCCTAAACTGGAGGGTATAGGCCCAGAGAAATTGTTAGAACTCAGATCTAAAAACTCCAAGCTTTTGAGCTCCCCAATTTCAGGACCCAATTGACCTGAAACCCCAGAACGAGTGAAGTTGAGAGTTACAACATTATTAGAGTCATCACAAGTGATACCGAACCAGCTACATGGAGTGGCTTCATCAGATGCGTTCATCTTCCATGTCGAAGTTACTTGTGATGGTACTTTCTCCAAATGCTTCAGAAGCGAGAGGAGAGTTAACCCATCTGAGTTTAAACAAGAAACAAAGCGGGTCGAGAGAAAGAGACAGAAAAGGAGAAGAATTTCGAACAACCCAAGAATTTTCATCTGAGATTAGAGATAAAAAAACATGCAAGTATCAGTTACAAGCTTGAAATTTGAAGCTCTCAGCTCAGCAGAAACAAAGCTTGCATGAGAGAGGAAAAGGGGAAAAGGACAAAACTTAACTGAAAATGGTTCTGATGCTTGCCGTTTTATATGACGATATCTTTGGTCTTGATAGTGAGAACCTAACCTTCAACGCGTTTTCCTTTTGCACGCCATTCACATTGAGTCTTCTGTTTATTTTTCCATTTTCAGACACACGTGTTGAAGAATGAAGTCGTCTCTGTTTCTTTGATTCTCTTTGTGATTCAATTAAATATTCAATAACCATGTCCCTCAATTGTAGCCAAAACAAACTAAAAAAGCATTTCATTAATTAATTAGACTCTTTGGTTGGCGAATAGTCAATTACTGGAATTGGGTAAGTTAGAATTCGTTATTAAATTTAGTAAAGACGCATCACCTAACATTAAATAATCGTAAACGTCATCATTGTGTCACTTTTGGAATTCTACATATTATAAATACCTGTTTGACATTCTTTTTCTGAATCTGGTTGATAAGAACAGCTGAACAAATTGAATTTCACATCATGACTAAATTTTTTAAACAGGAAATATGTCCAATATCAATAATAGTGAAACTTAAAGCTTGAAGACAAGAAGAGTGAGAAAAAATAAAACATGATTCAAAGATAAACTGATATTAATGGATCTGATCTATCCCAATAATTTCTTTGATTATACTTGGGGTTTACGACTGAGTTGGAGAGAATTACATAGAAACATTTTCAAACCGTCCTTTATCCCTCTCATTAACATCTTCCAAACTCTCTCTACCAACTTTGCACATATACAAGTGTAGACATTTCAATCTCTAGAGTTCATCAAACTCACCAAAAGTATGATCCATAACTTGGCCATCATTCAGTCAGTTACGCCAATTAGATGACGCCTCAAGCTCCACATCCTCTTCCCACCAAGTTGCCGACTGCAACATCATCCGTTTCCAACCAATTTAAGCTTCTATGTGCACATGCAAGAGACAGACAAACACAATCTAGACCAATGTATTAAAAACCTTGTATCCCCTGCGCAGGAACTCGAGTGAGCTTCCTTTCTCTTCTTGTAGTCCCAGAACCTGCAACAGCTCTTCCTTTGTCTGTTTGCATCCAGATCAATCAAAACTTATTACATTTATTCAGATGTTGGGTAAAAACGACAATATACAAAAGGTTTAATGCTTTTAGCGGGCATACTTCACCCAGTGTGAAACGAGTGGGGCTTTCTGCAACACAGGCATATGAACCATCAGTTTGCTTAAGCATCACCTGCCATGGCCCTGCATTAGTTGTTTTTCTTTCGTATCAGATTTGGATAGAGAAAACACTCTCTCAAATTAAGGCCACTGGTGTGAGATGGTTCTGCAAGTCTGCTAGAGAGAGACTGAGACTAGCATCACATTATATTGAGAAATCAAGGAAGTCACAACACAGAGGTCCAGTTTTATACTATTTATAGTTCTAGTCCTGGAAAGAATAGTTTAGCATTTACCAGGATATTGTCGAAATAGTGCTCCGTTGTAGTTCAACACAAATGGTGCCACTGCCACTGTCTTAGCCAAGCAACAAAAACAACTATTATGCTGCTTCATTAATGCAAGAAACCAAGAAAGCCCTGCTGAGGAAATATCATCCTAATTCGAAGTACCTTTGAATACTCTCTGGTTCGGATATAGAAGACGGGAATAAATTGAGAAAGAAACCGGTAGTGCAGATCTTTAGGGGGAAAGCCAAGTAGCCCTAAGTCAGCACTGCACTAAAATTCAGTTGTTACCAGAAGTGAGGAGACCGAGAAAGGTTGACTTAGACAACAAAATTGAGGTCTCAATAGAGGTAATACCGCAAGGTATCTAGCTCAAGATTAAACAGAAGAGCTGGGGTTGAACTTGCATAGGTTTCCTGCAAGTGTAGACCAACAACTTACAGATTGCTATTAAATAAGAAAGTTCAATGATACATTCAAAGATGACTATAGCCAGAAAATGTATCTCAACCAAGTGCCATATTAAGATAATTAAAGAAAGATTCCAATACCACAAACTTCTCTATAAAAGAGAGTTCCCGAGTGCTGCAATTGATAAACATATAAAGGGTAGGTGGCTCCTTAGGTTCCCAAGTACCTATAGGAAGATATAATCCTCATGAATAGATGCAAAAATTTATCTGTTAATGAGCAAAATTTCAAATGAAAAGGGAAAATTTTAGATGAAAGTATTGTAGTTTTAGCTATACCTTCGTTTTCATCGTCAAAATCAAAGTCCAGAGTACTCCTTATAGACCTGAAGAAATTGGTGACGGAACTACCAGGTATATCATCTAGAGAACCAATACTGATGCCATCAACCTGATAAGAAACACACAAAAATTGAAGCGTTGTTAAGCATCACATGTTACCATTTCTCAGAAGGTTAATCCTATTCCCAACACATGTAAAATGCAGAAAACAGGATGTGTTATCCCTACCGAATCAAACGCCTCTTTGAAGCGTTGTGAAGCTCTGCGCTTCTCGGGCTTGTCAGGAAAAACCTGAAGCAGATTTGATACTCATAAGGCCAAAAGATCCAAATAAGAAAGAATGAGTAATAAGTATAGTAATGAAGAAGATAGATTATTACAATGCAAGCTCTGGTCTCTATTTTCTCCTGAAGTTTGCGAACCACAGTAATGGCCAGTTGTATGTTAGCATCAATAAAGTCGTCTGAAGAACCCTAAACAACGTTTGCAAGTCGAACACAATTACAAAAATGCGCTAAAAACTAAGTCACAACCAATGAAAGCATACCTTGTAAGAGGAAATGCTGCTGGGCAAAGGCCTACACATGAACAAAAGAGTAAAAGACGCCATTATAACCATGAACCCAGAACTCAAAACGCGGGGAATTGAGATAGAGTAAGAGAAGGAGGATTACGGGAAATCAATCTCCAAACGAGATTTTGAGTCCTGAAGTGCGAAAGCAAGAGAATTGGCGGCGTCAGATGCTAGCACCTCGTACGACTTGGGCTTATAAACGGAGACACCTCTCCTAGGATCGGAGTCAGAAGAAGCAGATGTAAGTGCACCTCCACTATTTGCGGCGGCTGCACATTTGATTCTGCTGGTTAGGGTCAACGGAGAAGAGAAGAGCGCCGGTAACATCGCCATCGCCATTTTTGCTCTCTATCTCTCTGCGTTTGGACGATTAAAGATGTCAGTGATAATAATACTAGGCACAGTCTAATCCGCAAAAGTTCGTGACACGTGGCTAAATCCTGTTGTCTTATCAGAACCGGGTTGAACCGGAATTGATTGGCGGCAATTGAACCGTACCGTCATACGAAATCGTATTACAGATTTTATACTCTTCACTAATACGACGAAGACGTCCATATATTGTTGCTAACGGCAAGAGCTATTATCCACTGCAACTGGGATCAGAATTACTTCTTTTTAGCACCGTTGATCCTTACTTGGTTCAGTTTTCATCGACGGCTATGAGTACTTTTATAGTGGCGGTAAATCGTTGAAACTCCATAACAGAAAACTTGCGCCATTTGACTCTTCTTTTTTAACCTCTTCTACTCTGTTTCTCTCTCTAACTGAAAAAGTTCTCTCTTTCCCGAGAAAATTTTATTTTTCTTTCAGTTCTGAAGAAAACTTTGGCCGAAGAGAGAAAATGAGGAAACGGATTGATTCTTCTCTTCTGTACACGACGTTCGTTGTGCTTTCTCTTCTTGGAGTTATTTCTCTGTCTAATGCAAGGCCACGCACTAATCGACGTAAGTATCCCACGAAATTTTAGTAGAATCTCAGGTTTAGGCTTGAGAATTTGTAATCTTTAGCCACGAAGAATATTTTAATGAGATTTCGTTGATTTCTGTAGAAAATGCATGTAATTAGAGGAAAGGAGTAGAAAATTTCAGTTCTTCCTTGAATCGCTTTTGATCAAAGAAAACACGTTGAGAGTTGAAAGAAAGCGATTAATCCCTTGAATGTTTTTTGATTTTCTGCTTCGTTGCTGTTCTTAATGTTGAAATCTTCGTTGCAGCGCCCAGTTTCATGCGGTTTATCTCGAACGCAACTAATTTCGCGTCGGAGGATTACTACGACTACATAATCGTCGGCGGAGGAACTGCGGGATGCCCACTAGCCGCCACACTCTCGCAATCTTTCCGGGTTCTTCTGCTCGAACGTGGCGGAGTTCCGTACAACAGACCCAACGTGATGTCACATGACGGCTTCTTGACCACTCTCACAGACGTCAACAACTTCGACTCTCCGGCTCAGTCCTTTATCTCTGAGGAAGGAGTTCCTAATGCCAGAGGCCGTGTTCTTGGTGGAAGCAGTGCAATTAATGCCGGGTTCTATAGCCGAGCAGATTTACAGTTCTTCGAGAATTCGGGTCTCAATTGGGATCTGAATATTGTGAATCAGTCTTATGAGTGGGTGGAGAGAGCTATTGTGTTTAGACCTCAGCTCAGAACTTGGCAAACTGCAATTAGGGATGCGTTGCTTGAGGTTGGTGTACATCCGTTTAATGGCTTCACCTTGGAGCATAAAGTGGGGACTAAGATTGGTGGGTCCACGTTTGATCGTACTGGAAGGAGACACAGCTCTGCAGATCTTCTTAGATATGCAAGAAATTCCAATATTAGAGTTGCAGTTTATGCAACTGTGGAGAGAGTATTGCTGGCTTCATCTCCGAGTGAATCAGGGTCTAACGTCTCTGCAATTGGAGTGGTTTACCGTGATCAGCTAGGAAGTTACCATCACGCGATGATACGGGATAGAGGAGAGGTCATCTTGTCAGCTGGTGCACTCGGTAGCCCACAGTTGCTTTTTCTTAGTGGGATTGGTCCAAGAAGTTATCTTTCGACTTGGGGGATCCCAGTGGCTCTTGACCAGACTCATGTGGGAAATTTTGTGTATGATAACCCGAGGAATGGTATCTCCATTGTTCCTCCGGTTCCAATGGAGAATTCACTGATACAAGTTGTAGGTGTTACTGAGGAAGGAGCTTTTCTAGAGGCGGCTTCCAATGTAATTCCGTTTGCGTCGCCTTTACATTCTGTGTTCATCAGAGCACCAGCTTCGCCTTTGTACGTCCCTGTGACAACTATAATGGAAAAGATCCTAGGTCCAGTGTCTATTGGTTTACTTAGGTTGGCGTCAACGGATGTGAGGATAAACCCAATTGTTAGGTTCAACTATTTCAGTGATCCTCAGGATCTAGAGCGATGTGTCAACGGGACTAGGAAGATTGGAGAAATACTCAGGAGCCGAGCTATGCAAGACTTTATGATCAGGGAATGGTTTGGGAGCCGTAGGTTCAGGTTTGTTGGAGCTTCATTGCCTATGGACCAATCAAATGATCTAGTGATGGCTGATTTCTGCAGACGAACTGTGAGCACAATCTGGCATTACCATGGAGGTGCAGTTGTGGGAAAAGTAGTGGACTCTGATCTCAAAGTCATTGGTGTTAATTCTCTTAGACTCGTGGATGGATCAACCTTTAATATCTCTCCAGGGACAAATCCTCAGGCTACCTTGATGATGCTTGGAAGGTTAGAAGAAAATAACGAAGTATACTCTTTGAAACTGTATCAGTGTTTTTGTCCGACTAATAACACATTTCTATATGACTATAATTGCAGGTACATGGGGCTGAAGATGCTGAGAGAGAGAATGAGATAAAAGTGATTCCCCAATGAGCTATTTCGTGTTTTTTCTGGATTAGTTTGCTCATTCTTTTGCTGTTATGTTCACTTTTAGCTCTCAGTCAGGTGCTTCAACATTTAGTGTGTCCATTCTTTCACTGGACTTCCCGGTTAACTTTTGTTATAATAGATCGTCTATAGTTCATGTAAATAACGGGATTGTGATGTAATGATGAATGGCTTGCTTTTACTTCCACCATTACAGTAAATTTTCAAAGCTTTCTTGTTAGAAGACATGCTCACATTATATAAAATTCTATTTTAGAGCAAATTTGCATCTTGGAACACAATAGGCAATATTCTTCATATCTTCTTTTTTGGCACTATGATGAATACTTTTGGAATCTGTTCCATTTAATTGTTTCTTCTTGAAGTTTTCTGGAATTTTCCTGGTTCTTTCTGTAAAGAACGATAAGACAATCAATGTATACCTATCGGCCTCATATATTGCTGTCCAGGAATCCAATACCTTTTCATGAAGCTTGGGCGTCTTTTTATATGCTTGTGGCAAAACGGAAATACTTAGTATTTGACTTGTATCAATCTGCAACCTGCTTTAGTTTCAAAAAGCTTCTGCTGCAGCAAAGTACGGAGTTTGGTTCCCCATAAATGGCATGAGATTTATTTCAGCTTACTCCTTGTTCAGCATCTTCTTTTGCATCGTGTAACAAAAGTAAGCTGTCAATTAAACAGCAGGTCGGTCACACGGATCAAAAGAAACAAGAAGGTGATACGAATCTGACTGTTTTCTGTAGGACCCTGGGAAGGAAATGGAGGCACCGTTTGGGATGACGGGATTAACCATGGTGTCCATGAGATCAGACTTGTATATGATCACTGCATTGACTCCATCACGGTGATCTACTACAAGAATGGCAAACCTGTGTTAGGAGAAAGATCAAGAAGATGCAAATTCTGTTTTGTATATCGTATTCAATCTGTAAAGAGCTATTCACAAATTCCTCCGTAAAAACTAATATTGTTTCTATTATCTATTTATATACAAATGTGAAGGTGGGAAAGAGATTAACTAATTCCCGCATAAGAATCCAGTTGCTGTCATGCGAAGGCAATCCTTTCCATTCTACCAATGCCTCTAACTTACCCTCATCATTATACCGTGTGTCAAGTATGTCAAGAGGGGGTGGGAATAAAATATGCTGCTGCAGTGAAATCTTCTGGTAACGGGGTGTACTTCTCTGTGTGGGCCGAGAGCTGGTTTCAAGAGGGAAACGTGAAACACTGGATGAATCTTAGAGTGTGGAGGAAGATTCAACCGATACGCCACCCTGCCAATGCGTTCCACCACGTCAAAGGGGCCATAAAACCTAGCTGAGAGTTTGTGACAGAGTCTTTTCATCACGGATTGTTGTTGATATGGGCGGAGTTTAAGGTAAACTCGATCCCCTACTGCAAATTCAAGATCCCGACGATGCCTATTGGCTGCCGTTTGCATGACCTCTTGAGCTCTGAGAAGATGTTGCTTAGCTTCCTGAAGTATTAAGTCACGTTCCTTGAGAGAATTTTCAAGTTGAAAATTCATCGTGGAGCCGTGTTCATAAGGTACAATCGAAGGTGCTTCCCTGCCATACACAATCTTAAAGGGAGTGGCTTTTAGTGCAGTATGATAAGAAGAATTATACCAGAATTCGGCCCAATGCAAATGGTGTGACCATCGTTTCGGATGTGAGGAAGTAAAGCACCTGAGGTAAGTCTCCAAAGTTTGGTTCACTACCTCCAATTGGCCGTCAGATTCTGGGTGGTATGCAGTCGTGAACCTCAGCTTTGTATGAGACAATCTGAGGCATTCCTTCCAGAATGCACTTTGAAAAATTCTGTCTCTGTCAGGGCAATTGACTCCGGCACTCCGTGAAGGCGTATAATATCCTTAGTAAAACGAGCTGCGACGTCGGCTGCTGTGTAAGGGTGTCGCAGCGCCAAAAAATGAGCATATTTGCTGAGGCGGTCAACCACCACTAAAATGACGTTTAATCCCGATGATAAAGGCAATCCTTCGATGAAGTCCATGGTCAAATGAGACTAGATTTGATCAGGGATTGGGAGTGGTTGCAGCAACCCCGCAGGACTCAACGTACTGTATTTGTGAGTTTGACAAACCTGACATTCACTAACGTATTGTTCGATATGAGCCTTGATCCCTTTCCAGTGAAATTGCAACTGTATTCTCTTCAAGGTTTTTAAAACCCCCGCGTGACCACCCTGAAAGGAGTCATGGAATTCACGCAGTAAAAGAGGAATGAATGAAGAAGTACTAGGGAGAAGAAGGCGTTTACGATAATGGAGCTGCCCCTTGTGAATTGAATACAGGTGTGTAGATAATTGGCCAGAGCGGAGCTGCTGTTTGAGTGACTGAATTTCCGCATTAGCATCCAGTTCCTGATACAGTTTTTGTAAGTCCAAAACTCTTGGGATTGTCAAGGCCTACAAAGAAACTGAATCCAGCAAATCAGGTGGGACCATACTACGTGATAAACCATCAGCCGCCTTATTTTCAATACCAGGTTTATATTCTATAGTAAAATCATAAACTAGCAGTTTAGTGAGCCAAAACTGATACTCCATGGAGACTTCGCGCTGATCCAATAAGAATTTAAGGCTGCGTTGGTCAGTGCGCACAATGAACTGTCTCCCAAATAGGTTGTGTTTCCACTTCAAAACTGCTAAGACAATTGCCATCAATTCTCGCTCATAAATCGGTTTACGCTGCTCACGTTCTGTAAAAGCATGACTAAAGTACACAATGAGGTTGTTCCCTTGCATTAATACTGCACCCACACCACAGCCAAACGCATCTGCCTCCACAATGAAAGGTTTAGTAAAATCAGGCAGTGACAACACGGGTGCTTCTAACATCGCTTGTTTCAGTGTATCGAAAGCTTATTGTGCCTGCTCGGACCAGACGAACCTATCCTTCCGTAATAAAGTTGTCAACGGCTGGGCTATACTCCCATAGTGGCATACAAAGCGTCGGTAATACCCTGTGAGTCCCAAAAAACCTTGCAGTGCCTTCACTGTTCGTGGTGTCGGCCACTTCACCATGGCCTCATTTTTACTCGGATCAGTTGAGACACCTGCAGCTGTTATAATGTGGCCCAAACACTTGATTATGTCTTGCAAAAACGTACACTTCTTACGATTAGCAAACAACTGATGCATTTGCAAGACCTGAAAAACCTGAGTGAGATGGTGAATGTGCTCATCTACTGTCAAACTATAAACTAAGATATCATCGAAAAAAATGAGGGTAAATTTCCGAAGAAAAGGCCTAAAAATTTCGTTCATTAACCGCTGGAAAGTGGCCGCAGCATTTGTTAGGCCAAAAGGCATAACCAAGAACTCGTAATGGCCATCAAAAGTCCTAAAGACAATTTTAACCACATCCTGAGCACACATTCTAATTTGGTGATACTCTGAGTGTAAATCCAATTTCGAAAATATACTAGCGTCTTTCAGCTCATCAAGTAATTGGTCTATCGCAGGTATAGGGTACTTATCTGGGATTGTGGCTCTATTGAGGGCTCTGTAATCAATGCTCAATCGCCAACCTTGTTCTTTTTTTTGGAACCAGCAACACCGGGATGGAAAAAGGACTCCGACTGGGTCGAATCCATCCTTTAGACAGAAGATCCTGCACTTGACGACCCATCTCTTCCTTTTGGGCGTGTGGATAACGATAAGGCCGAATTGAGACTGCTGTCGTACCTGGTTTCAGAGATATGGCATGTTCATGATCCCTGATAGGCGGTAAAGAAGCAGGCTCCTGGAACACAACAGCAAAAGATGTTAATAGAGAATTAAGTGCCTGGCACGAAGAGGATATTGTAGGAGTGGGATCTGTAGCTAAAGAAGCTAAGGCGAGAGCACAAAAACTTGTCTTTGAACTGCCTTGAACCCGAGGAAAAGGCTGCATTGATTCATGTAACGCAGGATCACCCATTAAAGTAACCTTCTGACCCTGATAACAGAATGAAAGCCATTGCTCATCGAAATCACATTCACATCGACCCAAAGTGCGTAACCAATGCATTCCCAGAATAAAATCGACAGAGCCTAATTCCAGTGATATAAAATCTGTTTCAAATACAGTTTCAGCAACTGAAAATTGTACATTTTGATAAATGCCATTACAATGGACCTTTAACCCTGTACCTAAGGACACTTCACATCCCGATAAAACCCGACAGTGAAGTCGTAAAGCAGTGACTACTTCAGGTGAGACAAAATTGTGGCTAGCGCCACTATCAAGCAGAATGACTACTTCAGTCTTACCTACTCGTCCTCGAACCCGTATAGTCCTGTCCTCTCCAAGGAATGCACCAAGAGATAATCTGCAGCACTGGGGTTGAAAAACAATGTCTTCTTCCAAAGTATCCTCACTGGTACCTTCCAACAACATAATATCACACTCATGTGACAACAACATAACCTGAAGCTCACTCCTCGGACACTTGTGGCCTGGAATCCACGGCGCATCACAACGGAAGCACAACTTGTTCTTCCTTCTCTCTTCATACTCTGCGGGAGACAGATTTCTCCTGCCTTTGTTACGAGTGGAATGAATGACTGACCCTCGAGACATAGACGAGTCAGTTGTAACCATAGGAGTAAAACTCTTTGATTTTCCAATCTGTGATTCTGCAGAAGTCGAACGCCAAGAACTTGTTGTAGACACTTGCAGCGATTGAGATGTTCCACCTTTAGCCAAAGCCTCACCAATAATTTGGGCCATGACATCCGGAGCCATATCTAATACCAAACTGATCATCTCAGGTAAGGAAGGAGGTTTGAGCAGACGCAACAATGTTTGTAGTTCCGGTTTAAGTCCTTTCTTAAAGATGGCCACTTGATGTTTCTCTGTCAAATCAGTCATTGGAGTGGAAAGTCGTTGAAATTCCTCAACGTAGTCCTCAATAGAGTCATGCTGAACTAAATTGTGAAGCCGATCCACGGGAAGAACATTGCTGCTGCGCCCAAATCGTAAGAGAAATTTCCCCCGAAAGTCTTCCCAGTCTTCGAAAGGAGCTCTGCTAGTTTCCCAATCAAACCAACTAAGCACGCGGCCAGTTAAACCCAAAGAAACCAGTCTAAACTTCTCTGTATCCGAGTACTGACCCAGTAAGAAAAAACGCTCTAATAGACTCAACCACGTATGTGCATCAGAACCATCAAATATCGGAAGATCTATTTTCTGCAAATACGCATCCCGATTGTTAATGGAAGCGGCCAACGACGATGAACCCAATTTGAGACAATATTGAGTAGGTTGTGATTGACGAATAGGAGAATTGACTAACCCGTGTTCGTGCTGTGGAACTGAAACGGCGACATCCGAAAACCCGATGAGTGAAGAACTGATTGGTTCGCTATCGGAGGAGAAGGATTGAGCAATTGCAGTATAGTATCGACACGACTGCTCAACGACTTATGGCGCTCCTCTGCCATCTTGTTCGAATCCTGCAGTCCCATTTCGACTTTACCAAGCGCTCCGCCAGCTGCTCCAAGCGAAAGTCTTGTTTTTCAAATCAAGCGGTGGTTTCCGCACTAGCTGACAATTCCGGCGGTCTCGTAATCGAAGGATTTGAAGTCGGCTTAACACCGCACCAGTTGTTAGGAGAAAGATCAAGAAGATGCAAATTCTGTTTTGTATATCGTATTCAATCTGTAAAGAGTTATTCACAAATTCCTCCGTAAAAACTAATATTGTTTTTATTCTCTATTTATATACAAATGTTCAGTCTCTCTCATACATTTAGAGGCTTTTGTTTCTCCTTTTATCCTTTCCCTTCATCACGATCCTTCTTTGTTGTCGGATCCTCTCTTATTTGAGGTTGATGCTGTATTTCCTCAAGTCCTTGTAGCTTCTTTCTTCTAGTGTAAACCGACCAGGCATATCAACCTGCAAGATCGGAGAAGCATGGAGGTGTGGGAGGCAACCATAAAACAGAGGTATGTTCTTCTCTCACTCTGGATTCTGTCTCTCTTTAGTTCCCTCTCTCAGATCTTTGATTCTTTAACATTAACCAAGTTTCTGCAGATAAAGCTGCAATACCCAGATGAGTATCTGACCGGCGTGAGTGGCTACTACTGTCCAGTGGTTCACAGTGGTACTCCTCACGAGAAATAAACAAGTCTACGGACCTTATGGAGTTGAACAAGGAACACCTTTCACTTTCTCAGTCAATGGAGGTCGCATTGTTGGCATGAACGGTAGGAGCGGCTGGTACCTTGACTCCATCGGCTTCCATCTGCCCTGCCCTAAACCAATCAAGATGATTAACAAGCTTCGAAAAAAGATTCACTGGCTCACACGGATAGTTACATGAGAAAGTCGTTTGCATAAAATGTAACACTAGGCTCAACGAATGAGGTTAGATGTTTCTTGAGACCACAGGTGACTTGAGAAAAATACTCCACAACTTAAAAGGAATGCATATCATTAAAAATTGTAACAAACTAAAAGCACACGAAGGTTTGTTATATAAAGTTATAAACAAAGCAGATTTCAGAGTGAACAATATACACAAATACACCCATGTTTGCAGATAATAGAACCAACTTAGAGTGCAAAGTGGCAGATAGTCCAAGCACCATTGTTAGTTAGCTCATTTAGCCTCTAGCTTTAAGCTCAGCAAGCCTCCTGGACAAATCATCCTCGTCGACTTTCTCCTCTGTCTTTGTAGGGATGGCATGACCAGAGGGCTGAGGGAGTCCCACAGAGACTTCCAGACCATAGTCATCTGCTACCTGGTGCATCAAGCTGTTGACTTCGCCTTCTGGGGTGGACAATGAAGTTGAACCAGCCATAGCGTTCTCCATGAACTCAGATTGGACCTCCATGTTCACAAACTGCTTCTCGAATGAATCCATTGTCTCTGACATCTTCTGTAGATTGCCTATTGTAAGAACCAGAAATAGATAAGAACACAAGACGGATAGAAGGCAATGAATCTACTTAGATTTGTCTACTCGTGCTGTACATATTCTTCTACTCTTAGGTGAAGAAGTATGGGAACCAGACTAAAGGATATTAATCGCAGAACAAAAAGATGAAGCCTTTGTGTTTCTTTCAACCTTACATTACCTTATCACTTAAGTAATGCGGCATAAAAAATCATAATCATGCATACTAAGCCTCAATTTCGCAAAATTAAACCCTGATTCATGATCAACAACACAGCCACCGACAGGAAAGATAACCAAAGCCAGTAGTTTTTTTTTTACCCATATGAGAATAAATTCATACTAAATACTAAACCTCTGAGCAGCATACGAAGGTAATTTCGGAAATTTCAAAAGCAGCAAAAAGACGATGAAAATACCTGTGGCAAGCGAAGACTCGAGGGATTTGACGATATTGGTCATGGATTTAGTGATGGTGGCCATCTTAGCCTGGGTATCTAAGCGAGCAACAACAGCGTCCAGACGAGAAGCGAGACGGAGGTAATTCATCTGCTCGCTACGCTTACGAATGGCGTTCTCTGCATAGATCCGAGCACCATCCATGTTCCCTTTCTCGATCGCCTTCTTCACTTTGAGTTTCTCTGCTTTCTCCTCCTTCTCGCACTTCCTTGATTGCCTTTGCAGAGACTTCGACGTGAATTTCAGATCGAATATCTGATTCATCAACTTATCTGTGTTACCCATGTTGAATCGATTCCTCTAAGTCTTCCTCCACTAATCGCTGAGATCTATTGATTGTAATTCGAGAAGAAAACGTATCAAAGAATTTAGGGCTTTCTCTGTATTTGAATTTAGGAAAAAATCTCGACGCGTTAATGGTAAGAGGAGAGATTGAAGAAAAAAGGAGGAAAGAAGCTATTAAAGTAAAGATATTGTATGGTCAACTTTAGTTTTCTTTAATTCACATCAGACCAACCGGTTCAATATCATTATCGGTTATCGATTGTCGGTCATGACCGGTTTCATTTTTAAACAGTCACACATAGAAAGGCACACGTGTCACAGTGACTCAGCACCGTCCGATGTGTCACTCTTTTCCACGATGGATCATTCATCGTGTGCGTGCCAACTCATAAAGAGCTTCTTTTGGATTTTTACTTCATGTAAATCTCTTCTCAATTTCAAATTCAAAACAAAAGCTGTCTTTTCCATTTTCCTGAAACGTTTTATAAGTTAATGCCAGATTTAAGAAGCTTTTCTTCAATCCTCAAGTAAATCACGAAGGTTTAATGAGAGATGCATAGTAAATTCGATCTTTATGAGTGTTAAATTTTGTAATCCTATTCTTGAGTATTGCAATGTTCCGGCTTAAACCCTGATCCCCTTTTATGGCCCTAGAAACCGAATAAATAGATTTAGTACATGAACAAAAGTAGTAGAGAAAAAAAGTGAAAAAGGTGGAAACTTTGGTGATTACTCTGTTGGGCATTTGAGTCCGATCTTAAGATTAATAAGGGGACAAGTAAGATCTTCAGCTACTGAGCGACGTTTCGTGAAGCAAACAAGAGAAATTGTCAAGAAATTCTTCATCTTCCTGGTGTGATTCGGTTTTGGAAATGAATGGGAGCAATGGAGAAGAGCGAATCATTCACGAGGTTGCAATGGTGGTTCCTAAGAGGGTTCGGGAAGAAGAGGGAGACTGTATTGAAGTTTTGGTGACTGAACTAAGAGAGAGAGGGATGGCGGTCGATAGAGTCGTCGGTCTCGCAAATGAGTTTCTCAAGGTCCCTCTTTGTTACTATCATCTTTCCTTTTCCAAATTCACTAATAATTTTGTGATCACATATGGTTTTCAAGTGTAAGGTCTTTATATTGATTTGTTCGCAGGCATTTTTCTCATTTTTATATCCGTGCAAGTCCAGATTCTTGCAATATTTCATACACATGTACTGATCTGAAAGTCTCGAGTGTCTGAAATAGTGAACTTTTGCTAAGGAGACTGTTTTTTTTTTGGTTATAACTTACTATTTATGTCTTGGATTCAACTGACCGGTGACTTGTTTAGCTCTAATTCTGTAGAATACTGTGCGTGTAGAGTGTTGTGGTATTATGAGAATGATATTTGAGATAGTTGCAATTCTATATCTTCAGGTAGCAGCTCCTTTGGAGACCTTAGGCAATGCAGCAGCAGAGCTTCATATACGTAAACCTACTCGTTTAGGTAATTGATTGAATATGGTTCCTCGTATTGGTAGTTTAAGCGCATCTTAGATCTTTCCATATTTATTTATTCCCCTCAAATTTGATGGTTATCTTTCATATCAGGAATTGATTTGCCTTTTGAGATGCAAGGGTCTGAGGCATTCTTTCGGCAACCTGATGGGTTACTATTCAGCTGGTTTGAACGTTTTCGGTGCTATCAACATCTTGTTTATGGAATAGTAAGTTTCCATCTCTGCATATCGATTTTATGGTTATTATTTATTGTCAAACTTAACTTTATCATGTTTTTGATGGCTTTAGTGTGTCAGTTTACAGTGGTCTTGATTTATGACACAGCAAATGAACTCTTGAGTTACAGGTAAACTGTGATGGGTACGATGTTACACTGAAACTTGACGGCAGAGAGTTTCGTTGGGCAGCAGGGGAATCATTAGTTCGAAGGTTGGAATCAGAGGGCGTCATTAAACTAATGTTTCCTCTTCATGGTAAGCTAATCCTTTATATGTGTTGGTATTCTAGCAGTAAAAACTCTAAATGGTTTAAATACTAAAATAGAATACTTATTTTGAAGATGAATTCAAGAGGAAGGAACTTCTCCAAAGTTGGGCACTAAATTGGTGGAACTTCACAAACCAACCAATTGATCGGATTTACTCTTACTTTGGTGCAAAGGTAGCGCCACGTATATAAATCTAAGTTATGCTATATGTAACAGAAAGCTAGTGATAATAAACTCATAACATAGAAAATTCACAGATTGGAGTCTACTTTTCGTTCCTGGGAATGTATACGCGATGGTTAATATTTCCAGCCTTACTTGGATTTATAGTGCAGATGGTTGATTTTGGGTAAGCTCTTTATAATGTTACAAGCAGTTAAGTGAACACTAAAAGACATGCCTTATCATGCCTTGTTTGCAATCTTTTTTTGGTCAGATCCTTGCAGTTTCTTGTTCTCCCAAGTTTCTTTGTCAGCACAATACTTTGGGCTGCCTTGTTTCTTCAGTTCTGGAAACGTAAAAACGCGGCCTTGTTAGCGAGGTAGAGTTCACCTATACTGATGCATTATTATGCAACAATCTAAATTTGTTTTCCATTCTGATTTCATTTCTTGCGTTGTTTCTCTACCAATAGATGGCACATAAATTGCTTAGTTGGCCCAACTCAAGGATATAGATTTCTTGGATTGGAATGGAGTTCCCTTCCATTTCCAAAGGAGCTTATAAAGAATCTCGGAAATGAGAGATCCAAAGAGAAGGAAGTATATCAAAGATATGAATGGTTTGCTTATCGCAAGAGGTTTAGGAATGATGTTCTTGTTATCATGGGCATAATCTGCCTTCAACTTCCATTTGAGCTGGCATATGCTCATATTTTCGAGATTATCTCATCCGATATTATCCAGTGAGAACCGATTTATTTTCGTTACAAGTTTTACCACTCACATGTGTTAGCTACTTTGTTAAAACCATGTCAATTTTTCTTTGATGCTTTCAGGTTTCTATTGACAGCTATCTACCTTTTAATCATTCAGTACCTCACTCGTTTGGGAGGCAAAGTATCTGTCAAGCTGATAAATCGAGAAATCAATGAGAGTGTGGAATATCGAGCTAACAGCTTGATTTACAAAGTACGGAAACCATTGTTATTCAAAGTCACTGTTTCTCTTTTCTAATCATTGCTACGGATTTTTTTCTGGATTGTAGGTTTTTGGGCTCTATTTTATGCAGACATACATTGGTATCTTCTACCACGTTCTTTTATATCGAAACTTCATGTCACTTCGAGAAATATTGATCCAACGATTAATAATCTCACAGGTAAAAAGAAAAAGTATGCTGTGATTGAATATTCTCCTTGTAGACGGTGCTGCGTACGTATGTTTAGAATTTAATGTTTTCAGGTTTTCTGGACTCTGATGGATGGTTCTTTGCCGTATCTCAAGTACAGCTACAGGAAATATATAGCTAGGTACGATTTTTATTTCACAGAAGCAGTGTATAAACAACATATACTCACTAATAAGCAATGTCATAACCGCTTTTTTTTCAGAACGAAGAAGAAAAATGAAGGTGGATCATCAACAGGAAAGATACAAATAGCATCAAGAGTTGAGAAGGAGTATTTCAAGCCTACGTATTCAGCAAGCATTGGGGTAGAACTTGAGGATGGACTTTTTGACGGTATAAAACTTATGGAAGTCAATGGTCTTGTGTGATTATGTTTGGATGTAGCTTGGAGATTTCTTAGCTAAAGTTACATTTTGCATTGCAGATTCCCTCGAGCTGGCTTTGCAATTTGGAATGATCATGATGTTTGCTTGTGCCTTCCCTCTTGCATTTGCTCTTGCTTTAGTGGTAAAATATACATTGTCTAGTACGATTTTTCTCAAATTCACCTTTAGCACATGAAATTTTCATCATAAGAACATGAATGTATTCGTACACAGAGCAATATAATGGAAATGAGAACAAACGCCTTGAAGCTATTAGTGACACTTCGAAGACCTCTTCCGCGTGCTGCTGCAACAATTGGAGCTTGGTTAAACATATGGCAGGTAACTTGATAGCAAGCAAAAAGAGATATACCTCTGTCATTATCCCACTGCATTGAGTGATTTCTTTTCTTCTGTGTTTCAGTTTCTAGTAGTAATGTCCATATGCACAAACTCGGCACTCTTGGTATGCTTATATGATCAAGAAGGCAAATGGAAGATTGAACCGGGACTCGCTGCAATTCTCATCATGGAACATGTACTCTTGCTTCTGAAATTTGGTCTCTCTCGTCTCGTTCCTGAAGAGCCTGCTTGGGTTAGAGCCAATCGTGTGAAGAATGTGACACAAGCACAAGACATGTACTGTAAACAACTTTTGAGAAGCATGTCTGGTGAATTTTCCGCCATGACAAAACCTGAACAACAACAACAACAACAACAACAAGAGTCGGAGCAGTTTTGAACTGAAAAATCGGAATCAAAGATTACCAAAAGCCTTTTTTGTGTGTGTATGCGATAGTTTGATCTCTCCTTGCGTAGTGTATTGTGCATAAAATATGTGTGATATATTTTTGAGACTTGTGTATACAGATTTATCGTCAGTTTTGTCTGTAATACGTTCGAAGTATGAAGAAATCGTATCAATATATGTTATAATCGTTCCTCAAATTCTATAGAGAAGAACAACACCTTCCCAACATTAAATAACACAAGTTGTCCTGCAATACCAATTACGTAAAGCATATCTTACGTTGTATAAACATTTTTTGTACTTAATGACTGGTTGCAGTAGTAATTAGGAAACTTTATCATTTGTATCTTTTTTTAAAGATGAAATAATTAGAACAATAATGTTGTCTTTATGGGTCAAAGATATGTTATTGTGTTGTCATTAAAAGAAGGATTGTTTTATGTCAATTTCTCATTTTTTTTTTTTTGTCAACCACAACCACAGATTAATTGGACCACAACTGGCCGGCCCCCAATAGCCAAATTTCTATATAATGTAGACAGTGAGACTCGATCCCTGGTTGTGCAAATGAACTGCCTTAAATGGATTTACCATTGACCAGTAGGCTAAGACCCATTTGCAGTTTCTCCTTTTAAATTGGTGGAAATATTTTCTTAAATAGTAATGTTACAGATATTTTTCACCTAATTTTATGATCTAATTATCAAATGCTTTTGTGTTGGTAGTTCCAACTTGATCCAGCTTATTACGCTATGAATTAGATATGTCTCATCAATATTTAGCTTCATGTCTGCATAATGTATATGCTTGTGGCAAAAAGTAACTAGACATTTTATACATTTTGTTTTGTATATATATATATAAATTACAAAAGGTAGAAAAATTGAAACGTAAAACTAAACTAATTTTGATAGTAACCTCAGATAGTTTGTGATACTTCTTTTAAGAAATCCAAATTGTTGGTTTTTTTTTTTTTTTTTTTTTTTTTTTGTCAACAATCAACCATTAAATCAAAAAAAATCTAATACATAAATATTTTTTTTTGTCAACGACAGATTAATTGGGTCACAACTGGCCAGCCCAATAGTCAAATTCCTACATAATATAGGCAGAGAAACTCGATCTCTGTTTGTACAAATGAGCTGCATTAAATGGATTTACCGCCGGCCACTAGGCTAAGAGTCATTTGCAATCTAATACATAATTAAAGTGTTCTAAGTACAGGTGAAATTTAAATTTACTACTTGATATTTAACTAAATTAAAAGTAAATTAATTTGGCCACATGTTTCTAGCATTGACGAGCGTAAAAAATATTTGAATTTAGAGTGCATTTATATTACTTTCCAAAATCAGATTTGTTAAAAAGTAAGCAACAGAAAAAAAATATGCTCGAAACAGAAACAGTAACTGAAACCCCAAAACAGATAAAAGGGAGAAAAGGATGAAGTAACATGAATCATTTGATAGATTTTCGTCGCTATATTCATACGACACATCATCGTGGCCTATGCATGCAATCCATTTCCAAAATGTATAATATAAGACCGATTAGAAAAAACATACGACTCCACGATTTATACCTATATATATGATTTCCTTATCACCTTGTTAACATAGGACTATTCATACATGGTAAGACAACTACTTTCTATTTTATATATTAAGTGTGATTTACTCAAATACTTTATAATGACTTAAATATATATATATATATATTTTAAATTGCTATTTTTTTTTTTTGAAATGTGTAAACAAAAACGTAATAACGAAAATATTAATAAATTATATCACGTTAGTGCGCGTCAATCGCGTAGAGCTGCTGCCACGTCAGTATAAGTTCAATCAAGCTTAACCAACCTCCACCAAAGTTAACCACACCATAATTCACTTTCAAAAAGCATTGTCGAATAAAAACCATACTAACTTTCTCTAATTGGGAAGTCATTTTGATGGGGATTAAGAATTTGAGGTTTTTTTTAAAGTTTGGTAGATTTTAGTAGATTTTGGACCTTTTGTAGTGAAGTTTGGTGGAGTTAGTGACGATAGTGTACTAGAGTTTTGTGGAGTTATATGGTAGAGTTTGGTCGAGCTCGTCCACTATGTGGTAGAGTTTGGTAGAGTTTATTTGATAGTGTGGTTGGGTTTGGTATAGTTAACAATGCTAGTGTAGTAGAGTTTGCCAGATGTATATGGTAGAATTTGGTTGAGCTCGTCCACTGTGTGATAGAGTTTGGTAGAGATTTATTTGATAGTGTGGTAGAGTTTTATTTGATAGTGTGGTAGAGTTAGTTATGTTAGTGTGGTAGAGTTTGGCAGACATGACTCATTTAACCTACTTTGTAGAATGACGATTTTATCCGTTAATTTTTGCATCACCTACCTTCTTTCTCGCTCACTCTATGCAGCTAAACACCAGCGAAACACAAATCACCATTTTTGTTTTACCTCATTCCTTATCTTTTGAGCTTTTTTTGCTTGGTTTTGGATCAGTGGATCAAATCATTTTAGTTTGTGAGAGTTGGAAATTCGACCAAAATCAATGGTTTTTTCTAGTGGATACTTCTCATGGTTGTAAAATCATGGAATTGAGTGAAGATGTGCGTTACAATGAGATTGTGATGATGGTGCATGAAGATTTCAATCTAAATCAACAAATCTGCAAGGTAAAACTGAGTTATATATTAAATGAACTCATGCATGCACTACCACAAGATACACCTTCTATCTTCGTGACCAGCGAGAGGTAATTGCATGGGTATGTGCAACAATTATGAAAAGAGTCAATTCATCTTTGTGTGGAGATCATGTTCCTGTTGGGTTCCAAACTGCACCTGGAGAGTCTGTGCTTCACGCCATGATCTTGAGAGTCTGGATTTCTATATTCAGATATATTATGGAGAACGCACTTGCTTAGTTATGGAGAGGTCATCTCGGGCACGTCAAGCACCGCCCAATATTCTTGGCTGTTTATACTTGGATTTTGTTGGTGGTGTTGGGCCTTCTGATCATCCCGATCATGTTGCTCAGTCACTGATAAAGCGTTTCGGTTTGAAGGTACAATTCCTTCATGGTAGACTTTGGCATAGCTAGACTTGCAAGTTGTAGACTTTGGTACACTTTGATATACTTTAGTAGACTTGGGTAGAATTTTGGTAGAATTTAATTAAGTTTGATATAAATGCATGGTAAACTTTGGTAGAGTTTGGTTGAGCTTGGTTTAGTTAGGTTTGATATACGTTAGTAGAGTTCGATTGAGTTTGTCGATTTCATCAGTTCCTGAAATGCTACGCTTCCCCATGAATGCCTCTCGAACTTCTCAAAATCTGCAACCAACTTAGCATAACTAGAAAGAATCATACTATTTACGTGACAACCATAAATCCCTACATGCAAAACCACTAGCAAGCCTACCATCTTCCTCGTCTCGAAAGACCACCCTCTACATCTCCCCAACACCTCTTTCAACTCTACCCATGTAGGGCCTTTACCAACACCTAAACCCATTTCTTCCCAAAGTTCTCTATGGGCAACATTTGCCACATTAGAAGACTCATCGAAGTTATCGCAATTCAGCTGCGTTATTTCTGCAAACTCGTGTAGAGAAAACCTCGTAGGCCGAGTCCCAAACAACACCCACATCTCATACTTCTTTTTAATTAGTAGTTGATGCATTAGCAAATATTGTATATGCCTCCCTGTAAATGTGTACTCGGAGTCTGCGAGCTTCAGAAAAATGCCTAGGCTTCGGTATATGACTCCTTTATGTCTACGTATGCATCGTCACCAATACCCTTGATCATATTACTAGTGTTTTTAAGATTGCAGTAATGGTTTAGGCTTCGTATCTACATCACCGGTAGACTGTGTCTGAAAAGTTTATTCGGGTACTTCTTCTCAACCATATCTAAAGATAAAAACAAACGATAAACATTAAAAATCCAACTCCACTATACGCAAATAAACTCTACTACACTACAACATATCTCTACCAAAATCATCGTAATCCTCAATCCAACTCTACTACACTTCTCCCTAACTCTACCAAACATAACTCTATCAACTCTACTACACGGAAGCCAACTCTACTACACTACAACCTACCTCTATCAAACGTCAGACTAACTCTATTACACCTAGTATATCTCTACTACACTTCACCCTAACTCTACTACACGGAATCCAACTCTACTACACTACAACCTACCTCTACCAAACGTCAGACTAACTCTATTACACTTAGCCTATCTCTACTACACTTCACCCTAACTCTACTACACGAAATTCAACTCTACCTCAACCAAACGTCAGACTAACTCTACCAAACGTCATACTAACTTTACTACACTACAACTTACCTCTACAAAAGTCAGACTAACTCTACTACACTAAGTGTAACTCTACCACACTTCACCCTAACTCTCTCATTTAAAACCCTCACAACTAGTTATAAACTATATCACATTGGCTCAAACCCGGAACGAACTCTATTTGACAAACACACAAGAAGAAGATGAAGACAAAAAACTCAAATATCGCAAAATTGAGAAATCCAAATGTTGCAAATCGACAAACCCAAATGTTGCGAAAACGACAAACCGAAATGTCGCCGCGAATAAGAAGAAAAGAAAAGGAGGAGAAGAAGAAGAAAAGAAGAAACTTACCTTTTATAAAGAAGACGACAACGAAGAAGACGAGTAAGATAATCTACTGATGGCAAAAGTTGAGGAGAATAAAGCCAAGATTAACTCAGGTTATAGCAACCACATGACTGGAAACAAAAAATGATTCAGTGATTTAGAGGTGGTCAAAGATCATTCAGTAAAGCTAGGAAATAATATAGGGATGTCCGTGGTTGGAAGAGTAACTATAAGAATGCAAGTCAATGATATTACTCAGGTAATATCAGATGTTCTTCAAAAACAACTTGTTGAGCATTGGCCAACTTCAAGAAAAGGGATTATCGATCTTGATTCAAGACAACATGTGCAAAGTGTTTCATCAGAAGAGGTTAATGATCATTCAGACTTCTATGAGCAAGAACATGATGTTCTATTTGATGGTGGAATTGCTCAACAAAATAACTTATGTGCTTGCAAACAATTAAATAGAAGGAAAATGTATATTTTGTTTCACACTTCAGATTTGGGCACTTGAGTTATCATGGTTTGAAGGTATTGGCTCAAAAGCAGATGGTTAGAGGAATACCAGAGATAAAGTTTGAAAAGGAAATGTGCTTCACTTGTCTTACTGGGAAGCAACATAGAGAATCCAATTGTTTATGGAACAAAACTACGTAAGGATGAATGGCAAAAACAAGCACATCGATGTGAGGTTTCATTATCTCAAGGACTTGGTGAATGATGGAACTGTCAAAATCAGCTACTGTTCTACCAATAATCAAATTGCAGACATATTTACCAAGCCATTGAAGTTGGAGCAATTTAAGAAGTTGCAAAGCATATCAAGTGTGGTTGATGTTGGCGAAATAAATTAAAACATATGTCTTACCTTAAGGGAGGGATTGTTGATTAATGCTGGTGTGATCAATGATTCGATAATGGGGTGTTAAGACCAATATCAGTTACATTTTTCTTGTTTAATGTTGTTTCATTTATGGTTTTGTCTTTTGAATTTCCTCTTTGTAAGGGCATTATTTCCTGCAATTTCTACAGAATAATGGTTTTCACATTTTATGTTCATAGCGATGTAACAATAAGTGTCAGAAATTGAGGAAACGTGAAGCTACAACACTAAGTGAGAGAAAAGAGTGAAAGAGATGTCATCTCCAGATAAGTTTATGCAGCCTGCGATTCCAAAATTTGATGGCTACTATGACAACTGGTTAATGACAATGGAGAACTTCTTGAGGAGAAATGAGATGTGGACCTTTGTTAAATAAGGAATAACTATGTATGCAGTAAGTGAATCTACACTACAAGCACAGAAGAAGAGTGTTGAAGACGCAAAGCTGAAGGATATAAAGGTCAAGAATAATCTATTCCAAGCGATTGACAGAAAAATCATGGAAACAATTCTTGACAAGGAGACTTCAAAAGCGATTTGGGATTCTATGAAACAAAGTATCAAGGAATAGTTGCAGGCTCTTAGGCGTGAGTTTGAGTTATTGACAATGAAAGAAAGAGAATAGGTCAATAATTATCTTGGAAAAACTCTAGGGGATACGACGCCCCAGGGCCCAATACATATTATGATTTAGTAATTTGTGGTCACACTAGTTGGCTATTCGAAGAACTCTCCAGTTTTTTAGATTTAATTAACTATACTATACAATATATAGGAGATTCAAGTTAGGGAAATGGTTCTTTTTGCCAATAGTGTGAAAGGGGTGTGTGACAACACGATTTTACTCTGTTTGTCAAATCCTATTATGTTGATGTGTTATTGTAGTATAATAAGTGTCAATCCAAGTGGGAGTGTAACTAGCAATTAGATTGTGATAGACTACATTTATTCAAGCCAAATCAATTCAGTGGTTTGTTATCTATCAACCTAAGTGAGTAATTTAAACAACGGGAAACGAAAGTAAAAATGAAAAGTAAACAACGGACCAAGTGATGTGGAAAGTAAACGGCAGAACAAAGTGTAGTAAAGAGCACACAGCGTGACAAATTGCAGTAAAAAACAAATAACGTGACAAAGTGCAGTAAATAGCAAAAATCGAGTGTGAGCAATAGATTAGAAAAAGGGTTTCTTAAGGGGCAGAGATCATGGACCATCGTTTCACTTAAAATTACTAAATCGCTTTACAAACTTAAACAGAGCGGATCTCTACGTAATAACTTATAACTATTGAGTCCACTCCCGTGGGAAACAACCTTAGTAAAGCTATCAACTGACCTTATCATCATAAGTGTTTAACAACCCAAATAGCGTGAAGCAACAGTTCAAACGAACCTAATTAACACCTTAGAAAACTAATCCCTTTGGCTAAGAATGTAGATTTTTGAAACGGTTAAATCAGACAGTTCAACACACCTGTCAGGAGCTAAACGTCTAAGATCATATTTCAAGTGATCAGAAAGAACAAGCATTAATAACACCTAAAAAAAAGAGATCAATATTTTTTTACTCTTAAGCGACTTAGAAAACATTAAGGTCCATGCTGGTCTAATTTGTTCCCTCAGGAACCCTAAGTTAACTACTCAGATTTCATCGGTGAAACAATTAAAATAACAATCAAAGTGGGAGACATAATAATAAAATTTAGAAAGTAAACCTTGAATAAAAGCAAACTGAAACTAAATTATAAAACGAAAGTAGAATTCTTGTTCTAGAATTGCAACAATGAAAAGCTCAAAATGTTATGAAACAACGTTCAAACTTCTATCCCCCTTTGTGACACTAGGGGGGGGGGTATTTATATTAATCCCCCGTTAAACCTAAAAAGTAAAACCAAAGAAAAACTAAGAAAGATCGTTGACTCGATTTCGTGGACCGAGTCGAGTCATTGGACCATCAAAGGTGAAGTGGACTCGGCCCGTCACAGGTGGTGTGGACTCGACCCGTCAAAGATGAAGTGGACTCGGCCCGTCAAAGGTGGTTCCGCACGCCATCCGAGTCTCGTTGGGTGAGTTAACGTTGGGTGCCAATCCGAGTCCCAACTTCATGTAAATAACTTCAAATGCGTTGTGTACACTATGCAAATATATCTCATGTGAAAAAACTACAAATGACTCGAGTGTGATGTAAATGCATCAAATATGTATGAAAAGTGAAATAAAAATGATTCCTAAGATATGTTAAAATGCGTGTATAACTCCCCCAAACTTAGACTTTGCTTGCCCTCAAGCAAATGTATGGAGTTAAGAAGGAAGAGAGATTTCTGACAAAGGGAACATCTCGCTTCAAACAAACAATCTACGAGGCCAAAAAACTGTAATCCACAAGTGAACCCCTATTATATTGGAATGGCCATAATTTACTTGCGTCAAGGCTTAGCAATCCAAAACCAAATATCCCTCGTACTTAGTTGGACTCTAAGAAACACATATTTGAATCCTATTTCCAAAGGTGCAGGCCTCAAGATGGATTATCGATCATTGATCTATTTATTCAACTACCAAGAGATTACCAAGACTTAATTGATTCAGCAGACTCATTAATTTTTATTTATAACTTCCCAAGCTCATGTTTCTACTGTGGCTTTCTCAATGAACACAAGAAAGTACGACTTTACGCACAATCCTCATCCACCTTAGGCATTATTGCATCAACTTCATCAGTAAACACAAGAAGGTACGGTTTACACACAGTCCTTGTTTACTTTAGGCGCTATTACATCAGCTGGAGAATGGGAAGTTTCTTACGCATATTCCCGTTCACCTTAGGCGTCATTGTAAGGCGTCATTCCCCCTTATGTTCTGCTAAGCTAGACTCACAGAAAGAAAATATTCAATGTATTCAAGCCCCTAATTCAGCAAGGATAGATTCAATTTAAAAGGAGACAAACCAGATCCTTTCAAGACACAACATAAGCACATTTTTCAAAGGCGAAGGATCCACCTAATCAACTTTCTAAAGGGAAAAACCACAAGTCCAAAAGTTCACTATGGTTACTAGTCAATCAACCTAGCAAGAATGTCTATCATTAACAAGATGATTCTCAAAACTCTAGACTCAATCTTTTATGAATACAATGCAATTACATGAACACTCTATTTTTGAAGGATGCATTTTCGAAATTTTTCAAATTTTTATGGATTTTATATGCCTTAAGTGAGATGCATGATTTATGTGGAAAACTAAAACTAAGAAACACAGAAAACATGTTAGTAACGTTTCAGACTCTCACCCAAACTTAAACGATACAGTATCCTGTGTAATCAAAGTCGGAAAGAAAATCCTAGACTAATCAATGTAAATTTATATACAATGAAATAAGATTTGAAGTTTGTTACCTTCCCAGAAGAGAGAGACCATCCTGTTGGATTGCTATCTAGGCTGGTGGTGTGGTGCAGCACTCGAACCACGGCTGAGTGAGAACCCGAGTAGCGGGAGTAGCTCTGGCTTGTGAAGACTCGAGATGGTACTCGAGTTAGAGTGGTGTGGCGTGGCGCGGTGTGTGCGAGCGACTCGAGTGAGGACTCGAGTGGAGTCGTGTGGACTCGAGTGGGATTAAGACGATCAGCGATGAGTCGAGTCGCGAGTTGGACTCGAGTGGTAACTCGAGTGTAGTCCGATCTGGAGAGCTCGAGAGGATGTGTTCTAAACCATTTTTGACTCGAGTTGCTCTTATCATCATGACTTTTGACAGCTTCACATTTTCCCTATAGCTTTGTGATCAGCTCGAGTTTACTAGCTTCGTAAAACTCAAAATCAAATTCTAAAGAAACGAAACAATGAAATTGGTAAAAACATAATCCAAAATATTTACAAAAGATATCATGGGACTTCCTCCCAAGTGTGCTTGTATAGTCACTAAGCTTGACTTCTCACTTCCACTAGACTTGGGGCGATTCAAATAGAGGAGTTGAAGTCCCTCACGAACTGGTTCCATTAACTATGTACAACTTGAATTTCTGCCCATTCATTGGAAGATCATCTCTGTTATTGCTAACCAAAGTGATTGCTCCACAAGGCATAACTTTTTTGTTGCTAAATGGTCGTGACCAATCTGATTTGGATTTTGTTGGGAAGAGAAGCTGCTTGACTTTAGAAAATTGTTTGGGACACTTGCTGCTCTTTACCATGTACTAAATTACTCTATCCACAAATCCATTGAGTTACAAAATTATATCAGGTCCAAGGTCCAATTTGGGGATCTTGCATATCTCCTTAGGAGGTGATTATGCAGTCTCATTGCAAGTAAACAGAGATTCAAGGTTTCTCCCGTCAACAACCTCCTCATACATGGGGGGCCTCCTCCAATAGTCGCTAGTTTTGCCACTCTTAACTAATACAACCTGAGGGAGCTTAGGAGGTTTGACGTCCATCTGGTCCAATCCCTCAATTCAAAAGCTTTATCCTTCAATAGTTGGCCTCCGTTTTCCCTCATTAATATCAAATTTCATTTTGAGGTCTTTCCCAAGGTTAAATTCAACTGTTCCACTTTGCACATCAATCACTGCACCAGCTGAGACTAAAAAAGTTATACCAAGGAGTAGTGGATCTTGTGGTTCATCATCCATATCCAATACCATAAAGTCTGTGAGAATGTCCATGTTGTCAATCTTAATTGGCAAATCCTCCAGCAAACCATATGGCAATCGAGTAGACCTATCAGCTAGGATCAAAGAGAGCCTACAAGCTTGTAGTTGTTGAAACCTAACCTTTTAGCGAGAGAGAGTGACATTAGGCTAATTGAAGCTCCAAGATCACATAGACATTTGTTGAAGGTTAAGTGACCCAATGTGCATGGTTAAGTGAATGTCCCATGGTCTTTTAATTTCTCTTGCACCACCCTCCTCTGTGTGATGGCACAACACTTATGTGTCTCAACTCCTATACTCTCAACTTCCTTAGGTATCTTCTTAATCGCATCTTTAAGGAACTTCTGGTAAAGAGGCATCAACAGAAAATCGTCCAATATGGGGACCTTGAGCTGAATGCCTTGAACTTGCTTGTCAAAGAGCACTTTGTACTTCTCATCAACCTCCTTTTTGCACCTATGTGGAGAAGGTAATTGCGGTTTATAAGCCGGAGGAACAAACTGTTTCACCGTTTCCAGCGGAGTTAACTGTTTTTGTGCAGCAGATGGTGGCACTCGAGTGTCGTTGTCGAGTTGAATTTTTGGAAAGACTTTCTCTGCTGACAGTGGAGAAATCTGTTTCACTTGGCTAGGGTCAACTCGAGTTGGAGGGCCAAGTTGGTTTTCTGGTGTTGATTTTTCAGCCTTATCATTGATGAGATTATCCTCCCCCTCTTGAACGACACTATCCTCAGTGGATGTATCCTTCCGAGAACGTGGAGAAAGCTCTTTGTCACTCCTCAATGTAATAGATTGGGCAATGTATTCTTTTGGATTTTGAATGGTCTTTCTTGGTAGTTGTCTAGAGTTCTTCATAGAGGATGGTGCTTGTTGACTTTCAAGATACATGAGTCTGACATTCAACATTTCGAACTTACAAGTGAGGTCATGATGTGATGCATCAATTTTTGAGTGTACATCAACGAATTTCTTTGTGAGTTCAGTTGTTGTTGTTGTCTGACCTTTTAGTATCTGTTGCAGAATATCCATGACCTCTGGCTTCTGTTGAGGAACATGAGAAGCTGGAGATTCATATCGTTGGGGGCACTGTCTGACTTGGTTGATAACTCTGGTGGGACTGATGCTTAGGGATTTATGGATTGGGTTGGCATTGTTGTTGCTTGGGTGGGTATACTTGGTCTTGTGGGTTAACAATGTTGGTGCTTTTGTAGGAGAGGTTTGGATTATGTTTGTAGTTGTTGTAGGGTTTGTTCCTACCTCCCTGGTTCTAAACATAGCAGACTTCCTCAATCTAATTATCTTTCTCATACTCAAGTTCTTCTTGACACATGTGGTGGATTGGTTTCTGATGTACTGATAACAGTGTGTCCAATTTTGCATTTAGTGTGTTGATTTCTTTTCTGCTTACGGGGTCTGAGTGTACCATACCTCACACAATTTTGTCGTATTCTTTGTTGTATTGACCATCTACTTGAGCTAAATTCTCCACTAGTTCCCAAACGTCATCAACATCTTTGTTGGAAAAATTTGCATTGCTTGCTTTGTCGAGGAGCATACGTATCTTCGGATGAACGACACGGTAGAGTGTGCTAGTAGAGACTCAATGCTAAAGCCATGATGAGTGCATTGAGACTGGTATGTTTTGAACCGCTCCCAGGCTTTAGAAAATGATTTGCCGTTCTTTTGTGCACAAATGGAGATTTCATTGCGGAGTTTTGCAGTCCTTGACGTTGAGAAGTACTTTGTTAGAAAAGCTCACTTACACTTATCCCATGAAGTGATTGTTCCTGTAGGTATGTGCTTTTCCAGACTCGTGCTTTGTCTCCCAACGAAAACGGAAACAACCAAAGTTTCAAGGCATCCTCGCTGACGCCATTGATTTTAGCCATGTCACAAAGTCTTTCAAATTCATCTAGATGGTCAAGAGGATCCTCCGCTGATAGCCCATGAAATTTGTTGTTCTGAATCATGGGAATAGTACCGCTTAATTTCAAAATTGTTGTTAGGTATGATAGGAGGTATAATCCCATGTCGTAGTGTGTGTGTGCTAAGCGCATCACCAGCCCCAATCGTTTGAGGCCTCCTATGGCGAGGTCCCATTCCTGGCATATTTTGGGGAAGTTATTGTGTGTTCGATCCGATTGGGTGATCCATTGTCATGATGTTGTCTAGATCAGAGTATATACAATTTCTCAACTTTTTCAACTGATGTGGGATTCTGTCGATACTGTCTTTGAAACTGACAAGGTTCTGACTGCCTTTGGAGCGTGTATGCATGCAACAAGTGAGCTCAACTCGAGTGGTAAGGTCAAGTTGAATATCAGAGTTGCAGAGTCACATGAGACAGAACCAGAAGTGAATGAGTAACGTGGAAGAAAAATAACTTGATCTCAGAAAGTCTAAAATTCTAAATGTAGCTAACAAAAACCCAGTTGGCAACGGCGCCAATTTGATAACACGATTTTACTCTATTTTTCAAATCGTATTATACTGATGTATCATTGTAGTATAATAAGTGTCAATCCAAGTGGGAGTGTATCTAGCAATCAGATTGTGATAGACTACTCTAATTCAAGCGAGATCAATTCAGTGGTTTATTATTTATCAACCTAAGTGAGCAATTTAAACAACGGGAAACGAAAGTAAAAATGAAAAGGAAACAACGAAACTGAGTGAAGTGGAAAGTAAACGGCAGAAAAAAGTGCAGTAAAGAGCACACATCGTGACAAAGTTCAGTAATGATCAAATAGCATGACAAAGTGCAGTAAAGAGCAAAATTCGAGTGTGAGAAATAGATGAGAAAAAAGATTTCTCTAGGCAATAAACTTATAACTATTGTGTCCACTCTCGTGGCAAACAACCTTAGTAAAACTATCAACTGACCTTATCATCATAAGCGTTTAACAACCCAACTAGCGTGAAGCAATAATTTAAACGAGCCTAATAAACACCTTAGAACACTAATCGCTTAGGCTAAGAATGTAGACAATTCAACACACGTGTCGGGAGTTAAACGTCTAAGATCATGTTTCTATTGATCACAAAGGAACAAGCATTAATAACACCGAAAGAAAAGAGATAAATGTTATTCTACTCTTAAGCGACTTAGAAAACCTTAAGGTCCATGCTGGTCTAATCCATTCCCTCACGAACCCTAAGTTATCTACTCAGATTTCATGGGTGAAACAATTAAAATAACAATCAAAGTGGGTGAATAATAATAAAATTTAGAAAGTAATCTTAGAATAAAAGCAAACTGAAACTAAAATAAAAGATCATAAAACGAAAGTAGAATTCTTGTTCTGGAATTACAACAATGAAAAGCTCAAAACAACGTTCAATTTTCCATCCACCCTTTGTGACACTAAGGGGGGTATTTAAACTAATCTCCCCTTAAACCTAGAAACTAAAAATGAAGAAAGATAGTTGACTCGATTTCGTGGGCCGAGTTGAGTCATTGGACGGTCAAAGGTAAAGTGAACTCGGCCCATCAAATGTGAAGTGGACTTGGCCCGTCAAAGGTGAAGTGAAATCGGCCCTTCAAAGGTGAAGTGAACTTGGCCCGTTCAAAGGTGAAATGGACTCAGCCCGTCAAAGGTGAAGTGGACTCGGCCCGTCAATCCGAGTCTTGTTGGGTGAGTTAACATTGAGTGCCAATCCGAGTCCCATTGAGTGAGTTACTCTTGAGTGCCAATCCAGGTCTCGTTGGGTGAGTTACCATTGAGCGCCAATCCGAGTCCCAACTTCCTGTAAATAACTTCACATGCGATGTGTAAACTATGCAAATGTAACACATGCGAACAAACTACAAATGACTCGAGTGTGATGTAAATGCATCAAATATGTATGAAAAGTGAACTAAAATGACTCCTAAGATATGTTAAAATGCATGTATATCAACTCCCCAAAATTTAGACTTTGCTTGCCCTCAAGCAAATGCATGGAGCTAAGAAGGAAGAGTGGTTGCTGACAAAGGGAACATCTCACTTCAAACAAACAACCTACGAGGCCAAAAAACTATAATCCACAAGTGAACCCCTATTATATTGGAATGGCCACAATTTACTAGCGTCAAGGCTTAGCAATCCAAAACCAAATATCCCTAGTACCTAGTTGGACTCTAAAAAACACATATTTGAATCCTATTACCAATGCAAGTCAATGATATTACTCAGGTAATATCATATGTTTATTACATTCTTGAGTTGAAAAACAACTTGTTGAGCATTGGCCAGCTTCATGTAAAGGGATTATCGACCTTGATTCAAGACAACATGTGTAAAGTGTTTCATCAGAAGAGGGGAATGATCATGTAGACTTCTATGAGCAATAACATGATATTCTATTTGATGGTGGAACTTGCTCAACCAAATAGACCTATGTGCTTGCAAACGATTGAAAAAAGGAAAATGAAGATTTTGTTTGGCATTGCAGATTTGGGCATTTAAGTTATCATGGTTTGAAGTTATTGGGTCAAAAGCATATGGTTAGGGGAATACCAAAGATATAGTTTGAAAAGGAAATTATCTCCACTTTGATTTCAATTGCAATTTCATTATGTCTTCTTTGATTTCAATTGTTTTGTTCTTTTGTATTATTCTGAGTAGTTTGTCAATCATGTTCGGAGATTTTTTAGTGTTTTTAGGTAATAAATGGATTAAAGACAAATAGAGTTTAATCTTGATGTGTTCTTCATTATTCTTAACGCTTAGATTATAGTAGCTAACTAGCATATGATCATAGGTTGTTTAACTCACGAATAGTGCTTGTTAGATGCATGAAAGAACATAGATGAGCAATTAGTCATTAACCAACAAAAATATGATGTTTTTGGGTAATCGTGAACTTATTAGACTTGGTTGTTAATGCATGTTTAGATCTTTAGGACCAAATGACAGTTTAAAATTCTAGGTTGCTAGACATAGTAGTCGACGCCACGACAATGAGTTTGTTATACAATTGTGCTATGTGTTCAATAATTAGCCTTAAACTTGCTCTCAATAGTTCTCTGATTTAGATCCCTGTTTTCATGATGAATTTCTTGAACCTGATGCTTTTATTTATTGAGTTTACATTGTTTCGTTTCCGAAGTTATTTAATCGCAGTCACCACTATTACTTTGATTTGTCTTAGCTCTAATTTGGTTTAAGGTTGAGAGTGTATCTACTTGGTATTCGTGGGAATTCCTTATATACTACTTCGTTTGATGTGCACTTTCAGTAGAATACTAGGGTTAAAACTTTGTGTATCAGTCTCGTGCAAGTTTTGTAGGAATTAGGTTTTGTAGATCTAGTTTTTCTTTACATTCCTCTATTGAAAAAACAACCCTATGCTTAACCAATCTACTAGATCAGATTAGACTATCTTACAACGATCCGTTGCATACCTTTTTTTATAATATTTAGGAATTAGGTTTTGTAGATCTAGTTTTTCTTTCCATTCCTCTATTGAAAAAACAACACTATGTTTAACCAATCTACTAGATCAGATTAGACTATCTTACAACGATCTGTTGCATACCTTTTTTTTGTCAACCATCATAATATATTAATGGGAAAAAGTCGATTAAACTTCGAACTTACGAAAAAGGGTATATTAAACACTTAATTCGCTCGACTCCAAATTAATCTTTAATCTTTTAGTTGACTTTCAAAACAAACCTCCAATTTTGCATTGACCATTCAGTTTTACCCTGTCGTTAACTCAATTAACGGATCTCTTAAATTTGTGCCGTTAGTGAAGCCCCGTTTATTAAAACTATGTTTTATTTATCTCTAAAACTAATAAAAATCAAAGGATAATCAGATTAAAATGTCAAAACAAAAATCCAAAATTTAAAACCTAGCTCTCTTATCTTCGATCTTATCTTCTTTTGTATGCCCTTTTTACCATGATAAACATTTCAAAATATCGAGTTCATATCATTCCCGATAACTCTTGAGATATGCTGACAATCTGGTTGTTAAGTCATCAAAAGTTTGAGAGTCAAAAAATGATAAATCTTGAAATATAGTCTACTGTTATTCTCTAAGCAAGATCCATAAGACCTTGGTAGGCAATAGCACCATGCACCAATAATCTTAGCAAGATTGATTATAAAAGCCCATTCTTGTATTATTCTTTATGCACTTAAGTGAGTTCCCCAAACTTGTTACATCATTAACTACAATGTCTTCCATCATAGCTGAAAACATGCAACTAATTCCAATACGCATTACATTATTTGCCAAAAATAAAGGATGTTGAATTCTAATGGTAGCATCACTCTTTATCTTCCTCCATATTCCTTCTACCTCAACTTTAACTCTAGTCAAACCAAAATCAAAAATATTTGCATAAAATTCAGAGTCCAAAAGAACATTACTTGGCTTAGTATCTCCATGAATCACAGGTGGGTTACAACCAAAATGCATAAACTCTAGAGCTTTAGCAACATCGAGAATTATACTAAATCTCATGAAGCTCTTATTTAAAACCAAATTTGCAGAATTTCGACACAGAATTAGCTAGCTGTGGAAATGAGTTGTAAATTATATATATTATATGATAGTGTCGGCAGCTAAATAACAATTACCTCAAAAGTTTTCAATTTGCATTGCAGTAATTAGAAACATATCGTTCCAGGATGAGGTTTGTGTGCAAAAATCAGTTCCATAAGCGATCAGCAAAAAAACACAAGACTAAATATTTTTATGATTTGCTTGCTTCAATATCAGTATCCAAATACACCAAGGAGTATGCAAGCAAATTACCAGACAAAAGAAGAGAATATCAAAGAAAGGAGAGTTAGGTTTTAGATTTGCGATTTTTGTTTCGACATTTTTGATCTTTTTATCCTTCAACTTTTTCATCAGTTTTAGAGATAAATGAAATGCAAAGTTTCATTTAACCGGGCTTCATTAACGACACTAGAAAAAATTAAGGATTTGTGTTAGTTGAGTTAACGACGGGATAAAACTGAGTAGTGAACGAAAACTTGAAGGTTTATTTTGAAAGTCAACTTAAAGTTTAAAAATGAATTTGGAGCCGAAGGAGTTGAGTGTTTAATCTACCCATTTTTGTATGTTCAAGGTTTAGTTGACTTTTTCCCATACATTAATATTAAAATATCTCATTTCCATGGGTAAGAGTTTACAAAATGATGATGATGAGATGTTTTCTTGCATAATCGATAAAATCGTCTACTCTATGTCTAATTTGTGATTCAAATATTAAGGAATAGAATGAATGCTAAAATCAAAAAACAAAAATCTTCAAGCGCATAAAAAATTTTATGTAAGGAGCAAAAACTGACATGCTTTCAGAGTTCTCCACAAAACTGGTAATGACGGGTTAAATTATATCTTATTTGAAATTCTTTTTTATTGTTAAAAACTCATGCATTTCTAAGCCATCCGTACCAAATTCAACTTTCAAAAATTAAAATTTGATCATGCTTACCATCAGGCTCAACCTAGTACATAAACCAATAAAGCATTGACTTCAGTTCCCCAAAAAAAATACCTTATATAAGCGGAAATTTTGTTTAAAAAATTAATTGTGTCTCTAAGATTAGAAAATGAGCCAATTTTTCTATATTGTTTAGGACCTCTATAATTTTACAACCGGGGTTGAGCATTGTTCATAATAGAGCTTCGAATTCTGAATGTAGGGCATAAAAGCTTTTTCTAGCACCTCAGCCTGCCGTACACACTCGTGTTATTGCATTTGAAAAACCAAATTCAGTCAAACCTTATATAAAAAAAAATTAAATCATTTGAAAATTTTAAAGATATTTAATATTTTTTGGGCTATTACATGGATACAAAATTAATATATATAGTTTTAAGGAATATTCAAATGTATATTATAATTTATCTGCCAAAAATTGAATTCAAATAATCGTGTTACGTAGTGTATCTCTGCATAAACTTGAGTTATGCATCAATCTTTTCTTTTGTTAAACATCTTAATCCTTTTATACACAAAGTAAATGCAATATGTCACGTTTGGGTTAAGTTGAGAAAGCTGACGCACCTTTTTTTTTTTTTTTTTTTTGTTAACTACTCTACTGGTTTTTAAAATCTCACTCCTACAATTACATGTATGAGGTTCGATCCCTGATGCCATGAAAATTTATAAAGTAACTACATTACTGAACCACCTGTCCTCGGCAAAACTGACACATCTTAGAGTAAAGATATCACAAGGAACCGCCAACGTGTCAGGAAGAGATATCTTGCTTATTTAGTGGCAACTTCTGCGTTTTTGATTGCTTCATGTGGTGTCACGGATCCCTCCTTCATTTTTCTATTATTGTTCTTTTTCTTTTTGGAATTTTTTTCTACAACATTTGTTCATTTATATATGCACCGATGACCCATCCATCTTGTTTTATATTGTACTATATGATGTATCATGTATGAATAGAATTCAAATGCGTTTTTTCTTTAATGTTTATGAAAATCTCTTCCCTTTTTATTTGTCAAATTAAATTACTTTTTGTTAGCAAATGATTCTTAGCCTAGTGACAGGCGGTAAGTCCACATAAAGCAGCTCATTTGCACAACCAGGGATCGAGTCCCCCGCCTACCTTATATAGGAATTTGGCTATTGGGCCAGTCAGTTGTGGCCCAATATAATTTGCCGTTGACAAAAGAAAAAAAAATAAAAAAAAATAAAAAATTACTTTTTGTTAATAATTAAATTAACAAAAATTTATACATAATCCCTTATATAATAATTTTTCTGTCAACAATTAAGTATAAAACTTACCTTTTAATTTTTTTATTTACTACTAATAAATGACCAAATTTCAACTTTAATATTACAGTTATTAGCTCTAAATAAAATTTGAATTTTAATTAAAGAAAAACCAGTGAAAAAATTGAAAAAGTGAAATTAAGCGAAAGTACTTTCTTGCAAACTAAATTCTAAAAATGCTTAATAAACTATTCGAACGCGCAAATGTTAAATTTTTTGTCAAAATTTGCGTGTAGATGTAAACAAAGATTAGTCAAGTTGTTTGACCTAAATTTAGTATAGTCTTAAACCATTGGACGTGGCACTGTCTGTTTATGAGATATGCAACTAGCATTATTTATTATCATTAAAACGGAAATCTTGTTTCTCTAAACAGCTAATATTTATATATATTTACAGTATTTTTTGTCAACTACTCTAGCTAGTGACTTTTAAATCTTACTCCTATAACTACAGGTAGGGGGTTCGATCCCTGGTGCCATGAAGATTTATAAAGTGACTACATTACTGGGCCACCTGTCCTCGGCATATATTTACAGTATTTAGCAAGGAAAATTATTATTTTAGTTTTTGATTTTTTCCAGTATTGAATTTTTTTAAAACTTATTATGTTGTTGAATAAAGAAATGAAATCACGTTCAATTACAGGCTACATACTTTTTGTTACATAGAAAACAAAAAGATATGTTCCTACAAAATTGAAACGAATGCATCATTATTGGATATAGCAAACAAGCAATGCATTATAATAGATAAGAAAAATCGCATGATATATTTAATTATTTCTATTTTATACTCTCTAAAAAGATTCAATTTGGATTTAATACTAAAGAAAAGAATCGAAGACGTTGAGGTGCTTGAAGTCGGAAGCATAATTTGATGGAGAGATATCTTCAAAGATATGTTCTTTCTTCAACAAAAATGTCCACATCTGACTTTTATTTTGTTCCTCGCTCTTCTATATCTCATCGGTTTCGAATATCCATTGAGGATACTAATCAGGTGATTGATTTTGGGTAATAAGTGTTGGTCATATGTTTTGTGTATATTTGTTTTGTCTCTCTTGATATATATCTTGAGGTTTCGATTGAATTTGCAGGAATGATATCAGATTTATGTCGGAGCAGAGTTACAGAACAACCGTCTAAAGAAGTTATTTTATCTCCGATGATGATGAAGGTCAGCCATTTTGATGCATTGCATCTTTAGTCTTTATCGTTATTCGGTTTTTCTATTTTAATCTCAACTATTTGAACAACTCTGTTTCTTTTATTTGTTCTATATTTTTAGCCATAATCTTTCAGCTCCAATTTTTTTAGTTTAATCTCTTTGTTATTCATTTTTTTGTTATTGATTTTCGATCCAAAATAATATTTTTTTTGTTATTTGTCATTTAAAAAAAAAAAAGTTTTTTTTACCATAAATGGTTGTGATCGTAAAAAAAAAAAAAAAAAAAAAATCTAAGCGAGAAGGCGATTAGGTCAAATTTGGGGTTTTCCCGGCGTGACCTAGTTTTCCGACGGCGGACCTGCGGGGAGAAGAAGCCCAACGGAGGAGACGCTTCGTCTTTCCGGAGACAAATCTAGACTTTCTTGCCGTTTTGGCGGGGTTCGGGAGGTGTATTTTTTGCGATCTTTAGTTTCCTGAGGGAGGGGACGGCGCTTATCGCCTGTTGCCTTCCTGGGAGTGGACGACGAGAGCAGTTCCGGTCTCATAGTGGCCTCCTCGCTCTCTCAAGATAAGTAATTCGAATTTCTGTTAGATCTGTCTAGGGTTCTTAGGAGTCTTAGCGGTTAAGTGGTGTCTTTTGCGATGTTTTGCGGAACCGATTAGCCAATCCTCATGTCTCCTAGTTCATATGAGGAAATCTGGATGAGATATGGGGTCCTTGATATGTTGGAAAATTGGTCGGATCGGGTACATTCTCGGAGGAGCGGTCCTTTCGCCGATAATAACATTACCTTTACTGGCGATGGGGCTGTGAGGAATCTGAGCTTCACAACGAACGACGTGAAGAGTGATAGGTTTTCAGGAGATGATCAAATGATTGTTTCTCTTTCCTTGGATCTAAAAAGGGTTTCTTACCTAGGTTTATCATATTATCTTTATCAAATGGATGAGGAGATTGATATGTGGGAGGTTTACATAGATACTACTATTGATGAGTTTGGTTGTTATTTGGTTATGAGAATGGAAATGATAAAACGCATATATAATTCTAGGCGGCAAATATTGTCAAAACTAGTTTTTGGGTTTGATTTAAGAAAGCTAAAGCTAGTTCATGTGAGGATATCAAGCTGGCTATTGAATTCTTCTATAGGGGAAATTTTTTTACAATAACACTTTCGGTAAACCAGATATTTGGATAGTGGTTATAATAATTGGTAATCATCTTCGGTGCAGGAAATGAAAGCTGAATTGGCTACTTCTAATGCTCTTTGGCACCTTGGATGCATTTTACAAAAGATATAAGGTTCGTTTGTTTATGAACATGTCTTTTACAGTCCAAGTTCTAGTGTTATTGAGGTGGTTTTGGCAAAATGAAACCTACAATAGTGGTAGTCAATATAGGAGATTATTGATAAGTGGAACAAATTTGGACGATAATGGTTTTAGGGCCGGATTTAGGCCAGATAGTTTTCTATGGAGGTGTTGGAAGGATAGTAGAACATATTGCCTTAGGAGACTAGACAATTGTATGGTTGATAACAACAGATGGGATAGCGTGACGATCCTAGTAAGTGTGTTCGATGTAGTTAAGTAGCTCAGAAACAGAAAAAGGTAAATGATGAGAAACGGATCCGATATGGATTTTTGGGTGAATGGCTAATAAACATGGTACAAGAGGAGAGGCATGTATGTCGGATTTCCACATATGAATCTATATGGGAACCGAAAATGGATTGGATCCTCCAAGAGATTGTAAATGCGAAAGTTAAACATACGAGTGTCAACAAAATTTGGAAATTTAAAGCGCGGTCTATTGTGGCCTTTATACAAACTTATTTGGTAGGAAAGATTGTAAATGAGGGGTATTGGCGTTTAATAGTGAGTCTAGCTGTACGATATGGAGTGGGCTTGGTTAGCATGACAGAGTCATTTTCCCATGTTGTGTTAGATGAGATATGCCAATTATTAGTGTCTCCTAGGAAACTTGGCTGGCGTCGAGGGGATTTACCAGTTACCATGGGTACTGAGTCATGCCTCGGGATGAATCAGTTGTTTGGTGCACTGTTGTAAAAAATGAGCTAAAATTGCATGTTAATTTTCTTACTTCTTGGTGTAGATGGAGGTCGGATGTTGTTGATTCAGATACGCTAAAGAGCAACCGAGACGTTTCTACTCATTCAGCCGCATCACAAACAAAAGGGTTAGTTAAATCAATCTTGATGAGTGGACTTAGATATTTTATGGGTGTTGAAACACTATATATTAAAAATAAAATATCGAGCAATACGTGGAGAGATAGGAAAGTTTTCAGTTTAAAATTTTACAAGTTTCAAACTGTCAAGATAAAACCGATAGTGTTTAGAAACAATTATACAGTTAAGGTGGAATGTTCTGGAATATGTTACAAATGGAATATTCTCCCTGTAGAGGTGCAGAGTAAATATCGGACTAATCATAGCCTAAAAAATAGGAGAATATTGAACTGTGAGGGCGGTCTAGTGACATATAAGAGGCATAGGCCGCACATACGTTTTCAGTCAAGCACCTCTTTCTGTTTTCCTAAAACTGAAAAGATTTTAAGTTGCTGTAATCAAATACGTTTGATGATGCAGTCGGGGGTATTCAAATCGAAAACTCCACCTAGGGTGTTGAAAATAAAGATTCCAAAAATAGATAACACAGATTTGTTAGCTAGATGTTTGAAAGTTCTTATGGGGCGATGCCTAAACCCCTTAATACAAAACGTGGATACTTTTCTCTTTCGAATGCCACAGTTTTGGGGATTGGTTGGGCGGGTACGAGGTCTAAACCTAGGAAACGAGAGGTTTCAATTTGAGTTTGAGTCTGAAAAAGATATGGAGAGTGTCTTAGATAATGGAGCTATTAATTTTGAAGGGTGGATGGTATCCTACGTCTCTTGGAAGCCACTAGCAGATGCGGATCACCCTAATTACATTAGGTTATGGATCCGGATAACGGGAATCCCTTTCAAGTATAGAGTTGAGGAGGTATATAGCTTAGTAGCTAGCTCTTTAGGTCAGGTAATAAGTATTGATGTAGGAAATGGACAAGTTTTAATAGAAATCTCTTGCTCCAAGCCTTTGATCTTCTCCTCCATATTGGAGTTCGAGGAGGGTTGTGAATCAAAGTTCATGTTTGAGTATAAGAGACTAGAGGGATACTGTTCCTTTTGTTTTCGAATGACTCATGAGAGTAAAGTTTGCTACAAAAACAAAATAGAAAATAGCGTTGTTGAGTCCACTAGGACATTAGGTCAGTCCAAAAGAAATAGGACCTACAAAGGTGCTGTAAGTGGGCACAGTAAGGGTATAAGTCAGTTTCCAAACAATGCTGGCCAAGGGAACCGACTACATAGCAAGAGGGGCCGAGGAGCAACCTTGCTTCCGCCTCAGAAAAAACTGGCAGAAAACGTATTTCAATATATTCTTAAGTATGTTCTCGTGATTGGAGAATATTCTAACATATGGATTTTGGTAATTTTGGTTATTTTTCAGGCTTTGGAACAAGAATTGGCTGGGGAGTCAACGAGTGCAAAGAAAGTGAGGCGGCCTTTGTTCCAAGAAGTTAAGGAACAGAAGGCGGCAGGTACGGGAACAGATTTGGTAGACGCATCAAAAATAGATGTCCAACAGAAATTGGAGGCTGCAGCAGAAGCTACAGAGAGCCAAAAGATGGATACAACTCAGGTCAGCAATGGAGATGAGGGAGTTATGGAAAAAGAGGTGGATGAAGAATTCACGGACCTAGTGACAGCCGCAGTGCTGGCCGAGCTTGAAATGGCCGATGACCTGCATTGTCAACAGGAAATGTCAGAAATGGAGCAAGTTAATCTGCATGCTAGTTTGGTTGATAAAGCCAAAGTCTGCAAACGTGGTAAAAAATAGGAAGGCAAAAGCTGGGCATGGTAAAATGGGTTCCAGGACCACGACGCCGATGAGAGGAATGAGTTCACGGAAACTGGCTCTTATGTCACCGAGAAAGTCTCCAAAGACAACAAAGTCCAAAGAAGGCAAAGATAAAGAGCAAGATAACAGCTCCACTTTGAGTTTTTAAATGAATTTAAAATTGTTATGTTGGAATTATTAGGGATTAGGAAATAAGGTAACAATAGGTTTTTTAAGAGATATTTGGTAGTCATGTAGACCAGATTTTTTATTTTTATCAGAAACAAAAAATAAAAGTTTTTTCTTAGAAAAAATACAAATGCATCTGGGTTTTACATACTTGACTACTGTGGAGCCTGTGGGCTGCAGTGGAGGTTTAGCATTACTTTATAATGATACATACAATGTAACAATCCATTATAAAGACAAAAATTTCATAGACATGTCATTAGAATTATTAGGTAAAACTGTGTATATTACATTTATATATGGGGAACTTGTCGAGTCTAGGAGACCATATGTATGGGAAAGATTAACTCGTTTATGCATTACCAGAACATGGCCTTGGATTGTGTGTGGAGATTTCAATGAAATAACGGGCAACCATGAGAAACAAGGAGGTGTACTTAGAACCATATCGTCTTTCCAAGACTTTAAGCAAATGCTAAATGATTGTGATTTGTTAGAGTTTCCAAAAATAGGAAACAGTTGGTCGTGGCGTGGAGTCCGTAATACGGGGATAGTGCGGTGCATATTGGATAAAGCATAATGGAGAATGGTATGAGATGTTCCCCAGAACGGAAACTCGATATTTAGATATGATAGGATCAGATCATAGGCCTATATTAGTGTATGCCGAAGATCAGGTGTATCGGGAACGAACTAAACACTTTTATTTTGATAGAATATGGTTGGGTAAAAATGGATTCTGAGAGATTGTCGAGAGTAGTTGGAACAGAGCTAGTTTAGGATGGGGCCGGGTACGAAACCCAACGTTGGCCCAGAAAATTAGCTTTTGTAGAAGGGAGATATCGCGCTGGCGGAGCCAGAACATACCATCAGGGCAGAAACAAATAGCACATTGGAAAAGAGTGATTGAGGACCTAAATAGTGGTAATAATCGAGATATTACAGTGCTACGAGAGGCTAATGACAAGTTGCGAGTAGCATATAGTGAGGAGGAGATTTACTGGAAACAGAAAAGTCGGAATACTTGGCTAAAAACAGGGGATAATAACACAAAGTTTTTCCATGCGGTTGTTCGACAAAGGCGAGCTCGTAACATGATAAATAGACTCTTTGACAGTAGGGGAAACTGGGTAGAGAAAGAATCCGATATCTTACACGAGATCTCAAAATATTTTACGGAACTGTTTACGAGTAATGGTGTTGCAGTGACCGATATAGCAGATATAGATACAAGGGTCACGGATATGCAGAATCAAATGCTAGGCCACGATGGAGGAGGTAAAAACAACACTTTTCCAAATGGATCCAGACAAGGCTCCGAGACCAGACGAAATGACAACGTTATTTTTCCAGAACTCCTGGAATGTAGTAAACAAGGATCATTAGAATTTAGTAAACAACTTTCTCAGGAATGGGGTTTTTGATAAAGACCTTAACAGGACAAACATATGTCTAATACCCAAGGTCGAAAGGCCAACGCGTATAGCGGAATTCAGACCGATTAGTCTGTGTAATATTGGATATAAGCTGATAGCTAAGGTTTTATGTCTGAGATTAAAAGTACTGTTACCTAACATTGTATCAGAAACACAATCGGCCTTTGTAGCAGGCCGGTTGATTTCAGATAATGTTCTGATTGCTCAGGAGAGGGTACATGCTCTACGTACAAATAGTGCGGTTAGTGGAAACTTCATGGCCATAAAAACTGATATGAGCAAGGCATATGATAGAGTAGAATGTAACTTTCTATCCATGTTGATGGCTAAACTGGGTTTCTGTGTACATTGGATAAAATGTATAATGTGGTGTATTACGAGTGTGGAGTACTCGGTTATGCTAAACGGTAAACCAAGTGGGAATATTATCCCACACCGAGGGTTACGGTAGGGGGATCCACTATCCCCATATCTCTTTATTATTTGCACTGAAGTGTTAATAGCTAGGATGAAAAGGGCAGAACGGGCCCGGTGCATCACTGGGATTAAGATAGGACGTAATTGTCCAACTATTTTACATCTCCTCTTTGCGGATGATACTTTGTTTTTCTGTCGGGCCACGACCGAAGAAGCCGAGAATATTAGGCAGATCTTAAGGGAGTATGAGACAATGTCGGGACAATGCATAAATTTGGATAAGTCTTCCATTCAATTCAGGAAGAAGGTTAGGATAGGGATTAAATCATAGATCCAACAGGCTATGGCTATTTCGAATCTGGGAGGCATGGGGATGTACTTAGGTCTTCCAAAAGATTTAGGAGGCTCAAAAACAAAGGTGTTCGCCTACGTGGTGGAGAAATTGACTGCGAAAGTTGCGTCATGGTCTAGTCGATTTCTATCGAAGGCTGGCAAGGAAATCCTGATCAAATCTATCCTTACAGCTATACCTACATGTATTATGAGTTGCTATAGAATACCGAAATCGGTGACGCAGCGCATACAGGCAGCGATAACCAAATTTTGGTGGGGAAACTCGGATGCGAATAGTGGTATTCACTGGAGGAAATGGGAGGTGCTTTGTAAACCCAAGACAGAAGGAGGTTTGGGTTTTCGAATATTAGAAGATTTTAACTCCGCTTTGCTGGCAAAACAGTTATGACGACTTTTGGTCTTCCCAGATTCTCTCCTAGCAAGATTGATGAGAGGGAAATATTATATCAACGGGGACTTAATGGAGGTTCCACTCCGACCTCTGGTGTCATATGGGTGGCGTAGTATGCTCTCGGCTATAATTCTGCTAAATAAGGGATTAATTAGGAAAATAGGGGATGGATCCCAAATCAGAGTTTGGAAGGATTCATGGATACCAGATAGTCAGCCAAAGCCTGCTTATTGGTCGAACTTGCAAATATTCCCGGATATGACTGTCGATCAGTTTATTGATCGGGACTCCGGAAAATGGAAGGAAATTTTAGTGCGACAATACTTTGATCCCAAGGACGTCCGGCTGATATTAGCACTGCGAGTACCAAAGTATACACGACAGGACTATTGGGGGGTGGCATCATATTAGATCAGGGAGGTATACGGTAAAGTCGGGATACGAGATAGCTAGGGATGGAGTCGGGGGCATACACCGTATGTTTGGGCCATCTTTTGATAGTTTATACACAAATTGTTGGAAATTGGATTGCCCACCCAAAATCAGGCATTTCATATGGTAGATGTTATCGGGTTGCATGGCAGTGTGTCAGAACCTAGTTCGAAGGGGATTGAGACAAGATACCAGGTGCCAGCGGTGTGGGATGGATCCTGAGACAATCAATCACGTTATTTTTGAGTGTCCCCCGACGATTCAGAAGTGGGCGTTATCAGTCATTCCGACTAACCCGAGGGTGTTCCCGGTCAGTCTGTATGGTATAATCTTGACCAGTTGTTTAATAGGATATCAGGGCAAGCGGAATGGATGATGTTCCCATGGATTATTTGGCATATTCTGTCAGCCCGTAATGGCTTCTGCTTTCACAAGCAGATCTCGATCCACGAGATGTCTTGAGCCGTGCTACCTCTGATTACCGAGAATGGACAGAGGCTTATAGGGATTTTAGAAAGGTGCCTAAATTAGGTACATCGAGGAATACCCCGTTTCATTCAGAGGCAATGTTTCTGACCACAGCTAATCTCGGGTTCACTGGCTATAGATGCTATATGGATGCGTCCTGCAAAGACACTGACCTCTATACAGGGTTCAGTGGTATTGCTTTTCAGATTCAGTGGAGGAAATACATTCGAGATCAAGACGGACACACAACTGCTTATCAGCTCTGCATGCGGAGGTGGAGGCGGTGCTCTGGGCGATGGAAGCTCTAATCGAACTACGCATACAGGAGGTGGAGTTATCATCGGATTGTGAGACAGTCTACCACATATTCCAGTATCCAGAGGAGTGGCCGGCCTTTATACCTTACCAGGAAGAGTTTCGACGACTACAACTGAGGTTAATTCGTGCTTATTATCTATTATTCCCAGAAACCTTAATTACAAAGCAGACGCCCTTGCTAAGACAAGGCGATTGTCTGGTTTGTGATTGGGAAAGCCCTGATTTTTTGTAGTTGTGCTCATCCTGCCGTTGTCAAAAAAAAAAAAAAATAGTTGTGATCGTAATTTGCAGGCAAGCAAAACGTTCAATTTAGTGGTGTTCTTCATTGTAAACAAAAAACAGTTGTATGTTCTTCGTTATTGTATGCAATGATCAGAAAGCCCACAACATTGCCACATGCTCATATATTATTGTTCTGATTATAATAAAAAAGTTATGAGTTCAGATATTGAATATTATACAACTTCAACATTGTAAACATCAGTAAGCAACATTTTATTTTTCTATTCAATGTCTAATATTGTATTTCAAAGATAAACACTATGTTTTGATTATGCCTTATGGAACATTATTTTAGTTGTTGTATTATATTCTTTTTAATGAATTATTGCAGATGCCGAGGATAGGCGGCTCAGTGGTGTTGTCATTTTACAAATCCTCAAGACACCAGTGATCGAACCTCCTACATGCAGTAGTAAGAGCAGTATTTAAAAATCATTAGACTAATTGACAAAAAAAAAAATCATTGCAGATAAATACATAGAGTCTATTTAATTTTATTTAAAGCTCAAATCTTTAGTTAAAATAAGCACTGCAAATAAAAACATAGAGTCTATTTAATTACTTTTATTTAAAGCTCAAGTCTTTAGTTAAAATAGTGACCTAAAATAGGAGACGAAAAAAAGAGTGGATTAAGATAATTGTTTTAATAAAAAAACTTTCAAATCTGTAAAGATATTAAGTGCGAATAATTTTGCCAAACCCCTCAATTAACATATATAAGACTATTAAGAAAGAAAAACATTTGGTTATATAATATATAGAAAACGAGAATAATATATAGTTCAAATATGAAACATATATATAAACCTATTTGAACAAATAACATAAAATATAATTATCAAAGTAATAGTAATAACCTATATTTTAAGAGTGGGTAGCATCGTAGTCTAACAATAAAGAGATGATTTGTTGGTTATATCAAATATCTATCTATACTAATAAAAGCAAGGTTTTGAGACTTCTTAAGTCATCCAACTTATCTTTCTCAAACTCCTATCTTCTTGCCACATCAGCTTTTGTTTTAGAAATTTTTTATTTTTTAATAAAAAAAATCAAAAGACAATTATTATTTTCTC